>CM065657.1:12545073-12740073 GCA_033220385.1 Triplophysa yarkandensis
TCTTTATATGAATTGTTGATTTATTCTGATACAAATAAGTGCATGTTTTCCTGCAATAAAAAAACTGATCATTCTTTTTTTCTGTTTGTTTGCTTTTGGCTTTATAGATCCTTCTTCCAGAGTCTGTGTGTGTTGGGTTACTGTATACTGCCTCTCACCGTGGCTATGATTGTTTGCCGCATTGTTCTGTTGGGAGGCTCGGGCGTTGTCAGTTATGTTCTCCGCCTCATAGTTGTCACTGCCTCCTTCGGCTGGTCAACGTTCGGTAAGGACCAGTTTAAAAAGGCTTCTACATTTTTTACTAGAAGCTACATTAAGATTTAAGAAGTTGTTCTTTTGATGGCCAAAATGAACCTGATTGTGGTCACCACAAGGTGGCATTGTAGACTTGTGCATAATGTTTTCTGTCTGTTGACTTTCCATTGTCAGCAATTGTTACAGGGTTTCACAACAATTGAAATGAGAATGATGACACTCATTCTTTCTCAGACAGTCTCAGGGGATTTTAGTTTTATTTGACCACAGATGCTTTGTGTATTTGTGTGCTTTTCTCTGAACAGAAATTCTGATATCTTAATTTGAATATTTCATGTTTCTTTTTAGCGTGGAATTAGTGTTATAGCACTTCTGAAAGTACAAATATTCCAACATTAGAAGATTATGATAAGTCTCTATGTACATATCCAAGTAAATGTGTGTTTGTGTTTCATCCACAGCCTCTACAGCATTTCTTGCAGACAGTCAACCAGTCAATAGGAAAGCTCTGGTTGTGTATCCTGTGTTCCTGTTTTACTTTGTGATTGGCTGGATGATTTTGACGTTTTCGCCTTCTCATTAGTATACACATACCCTGCACAGTAGCACAAGAGACTACCCTTTCTTTAAGACAAATAGTATAATAGACTGCCTATGAGCTGGCCAGTGATCGGTCCAAACCAAAAAGAGGCAGATAACTTTTGAACATTTGCAAAGGGACTACGAGAGGAGAGTTTGGGTATTTATAGATGTGACTGTAACTCCGCCCATCTCTCATTCAGAAGGATAATAAGAGAGATGTGAAGGACTCTATGCAGCGCCACCAATTTAACAGCAGCCTATACCAGTGTCATCAGACTTCATATGCTAATTCAGTGTGTTTGTGTGTGTATGTAAATATTTGAGTCTGGATGTGTTCTCTGTAATTAGCATTTTTGCATTGATAATGAGCAACATTAAAGCCCCTCCATTGAGCCGATTCACTTTTTGTATGAATGAATGTGTTTGTGGGATTGTGTGAGTGCATGGTATTGTTTGTTTGTTGGATTGAGTAGTGCATGTGTTGGGTCTGTTGAGAGCTGTTAAATGTTACTGGACAATTTTCTAGCTCTTGTTAGAATGCACATTTAGTGAAGTGTTTACTAACACCTGATTCTCCTAATACACCTTACACATCAGCAGATCTCAAGGTGGTTGATGTTCTTTACCTTGGTCTTTTTCTTTGGTTCTTATGTTCGGGGTTCATTGCATTTATTTCGGTGTTCTAACCGCTGATGGATGTTATAACATTCCTGAATCAAATAAAAAGCAACTTTCTAAGTACTACAGAAGGGTCTGTTTTTTCTCTATTTTTACTTGGCAAATGCATCAAAATGTTTTAAAGCGTTATACTGGGTTGGAAGAGCAGTTGTTGTTGCGTGTTTGTATGAATGAATGGATCTCTCATTTAAAACATTTTTCAATAGATTCCTTTTACATGCACAGTCTTTTCCGTATCTCACACATTCAATGACACACAGTCTTACTCTCTTTCCTCTCCATGTGATTGTAAATCTAATTAGAAAGACTTTCCATCTTGGATGTCTAAAAAAAGACTTTAATTTTCACTTCTAATGCATTCCAGCACCTGAACCACGAGGTGTAACTGAGGTGTGTATGAGTGATAGTGGTTATATAAAAGGTGTTTCAGAGAAAGTTTTTGTCTAACCTTTGTGTATAGTTGCTGCTGGCAGTTATACATATCTCTAAGTTTTTAAAGATTTCCTCTCTTATCGTACTTACCTTTTAGTTACAGGGATTCACATAGAACCCAAGTTCAATCTATAGAGAACAAAATAAAGAGCCAATAAAATGAAATAGTGGGGTGAATATATATGTAAAAAAACAGCAAATGGTAACTTCTTTCAATTTGTGTTGAAGCTTTGTGAGGTAATTTGTCATGAATAAATGGTCAAATGTGATGATCTTATCCATTTAATTGAGTGGAAGAACGGTAACCTTTTGGATGTATTCAAGGAGCCAATGACAAATACAAGATCCAGTGTTCAATGTCTTGATCTAAAACATAATGTTCCATAGGGTTTCATTGTTTTGACAAGTGGGATTGTTACTGTAGTGAGTTTACTGTTATAAAAACAAATTAATTCTGTAATTTTACAGAATTTGACTGTTGTAATTTACAGTTTTTTCATGTATTTTCAGAATACCTTAAACCACTATAGAAAAGGGAACTATTGCTGTTATAAGTTTTACTAAACTTATACTGATTCATAGTACATACAAAATGCAAGGAGCATAAGTTTAACACAATTTACTATGTTATTTATATAAAAATTATCAGCCTGTGGTATCCTTTTCTTAACAAGTGTAAGTTTGGTTAACTTAACATTGTTGAGTTAATGCAAATCACAATAAAATTGAACCCAAATTTTCAGTTTAATTAGTATAAACAAGTTAATTCAACATGACTGGTTACATGGGGTTCTCAGTTCCCAGCGTTCTTTTCTGTATTTAGGCAGTAAAATTTAATGCAGCAAGTCTTTATATTTTATGTAAATACTCCTGTTGAGAATAATAAATAGTGAGTTCAACTAACTTAAAATTAATGACTCGATTTGAATTTGAGGGAATTACTCAAAGTTTTGGATTTGTAAGCAGAAGGTTGTGGGTTGGAATGTATCTTTAAATTACGACAAATGACAAAATTAAAGGAAAGAAGAAAGAAAAATTACAAGAGAACAGGTTCATTTTAAGTGCGGAAAAATGCAATAATATACCCTTTTTACATAGGATTTTACAGTGTTGCTTTACTGTTAGCCTTGTAGACTTGTATGCCTTCCATCATGTCATTCCAAACATGACTTTCTCAGATGACAAAGAAAGATGCTTTGAAGAACAACATTGCTCTCTTAAAAATCTCTTCTTGGGGTTCGACAGAAAACAATCAAATTCAGTTTTGGAAAGACGTGAGGGTGAATATATGACAGAAGCTTTGTCTTTTCGTAAAAAGAATTCTCCCTATCAGATGAGATTTGCATACTTTTCAACTATGAATAGTTTCAACAAGCAACTTGATTGATAAAGGTAAGCTCTTATATTCCATTCTTAGGAAGCATGATTTATCAAAAATCCCCACAAAAGCACTCGTTGTGGTTTGGATGAAATCATTTTGCCAAGCAGGCTACAACAGGTTGTCACAAAAACAGATTTTTTGCTGCTGTTTGTCTTTTGGATTATATTGCTCTTTAGGGTGTATTCTCTTGTGTCTGAACCATTTACCTTATTAATAGTAATGAACTCTTGCACATATTCTTAGAAACTGTAGAATAAAAGTTTATGTTGCAGTTGTAAGACAGCAATAGTCCTGAGGTCGGATTTGACGAGATTGACTCTCTTCATAACCTTCCTGTCATGTTTCTGGAATGTTATTATCAGAGCATCAGATGCATCTAAAATGTGATGCTTGTCAATCAAATTGCTCAGTGTGCAGTTCTAGGATGCGACATAGGTACCGAGGGCATATTATCAAATGGTACATTAGAAAGCACACCGTCTCACCCAGGGGCATGATGGGAAACTGCAGTGCTGGTGGTTTAGACAGAATCATTTCGTCTTGAGGTTAAGGGCACAATATGGTGCACCTGTGTTTCAAACATCTTTGCACAAGTCCAAAATTGGTAAGGATTTTTTTTCTTGTAATCTTAAATATTTGTTAATCTAAGTTTATACGGGTGGAAAAATATTATTCTCCAGGGGGCAAATAAAAACCTTGTTAAAAAAGTTAATTTCTAATACTGCACACACACACACACACACACACACACACACACACACACACACACACACACACACACACACACAGAGAGAGAAAAGGATTCTGGCAGCTGTAAGTGTGTGTGAGGGTGAGAGTATGTGTGTGTGGGAGAGTTATTTTTTTTATAAAATTAATAACTGTAATAAGTTCAGGTTTGGTCAGAGGTTAGAGGTCATCTATGAAATATACCCCAGGGTAGCAGTTCCAAATCTCAGATGTGATCATTATGGTGTTTAAGACTCAAAACCTCACCTCACCTTTGAGTCTGTAAAATATCAACTAATCATAGTAGCTCATCGGGGCACTGCAGGTGCCAAAAGGGGTTTTGTTCCGGACCTCCAGGACTAAGAGACTGTCTTCTGTATAGTCTCATGCAGACTTGTTATGGCAATCAATAATAATCCTGATCCCTGATCAACCATCTACCAGGGGTAAATTTGCATGTACATGTTTCTACGTATACGTCTTGAAGCTTTACTTTCAAGTAAGGCAGAATGTTTTTTTCCAGGAGAACAGTGATTTGTTTTAAGGGATAATGTTATCACCCACAGGGGAGTTTAACATTTAAATATAAAAATAAAATAATAATAAAAATTACTAAAGAATTGTTTTGTGTTATACTTATTGATTCCATAAATTAAAAGCTGTTTTTCACAAGAAGACGATGAGTTCCTTTTTGACCAGGCCCTAAAAAGAAAATTTGATGTCTTCATTCATGTTGATTGTAGATATCAATGCCTGGAATGCTTCTTAACTCTGGTCATGGTTAGTCACTGAACCTAAATGACATTCTGGGGAGATGAGTGAGCAGAAAGATTTGCTCGTCTGGTTTAAACTTCAATTGCCTCTATTAGAGATCTGAAGCACATATAACAAATAGGTCCTTCGAAGACACCTCTTCAAGATTTCCTTGGAACAACATCTGGTTGCAATCAGAAAAAATGATCTGTGAAGAGAGGACATGAAATTACAGGTTTAAATCTCTGCAGTGCAAATTGACATGGTTTGTGGCTTCAGTGTGATCTATATCTTCTTCTTTTAAAAGAGTAGATTTATATGGGTGTGCTCAGAGCGAATGTTGTTTATGTTAGGTGTTTGAAAAGCATGGAGTGCATTGTATATGTAATTCTATTGGCTGACTAGCTAGAATCTTTTACAAGAAAAGTTTTATTCTACACTGTTTAAAAAAACATTTAATAGGGTTTACAGTGGAAAATATTAAAATAATTGATAAGAAATCAAACAGATGAATTCTCTTAAATGTACAAATATATTTTTTAAGTTAATGCAATGAACAAAATAAATATATTTTGGGGTGAAGTCTAATAGAAATATTTGAAGAAATACGAGTTACTTCTTTTTTCCATTTATTTTAAAGCTTTTTGAGTGTAAATTGTTTCACGAAGAATCACAAAAAAAATTTTTAGATTGAAGAACAAGCTTTTTTTTAATGTGTGACATCATTTGTAACAGTAAAACTTACCAAGCTTCACTAAAACCTCACATGAATGTTTGAAAAATGGGTTTAATATTGAAAAGTAGCATATTATTATAATGCTATTCAAAAAGCTCATGATAGGCTTTGAATTACCTGATTTAAATCCTCATTCAGGAAGTAATTTTGAGAAATTTTGTAGCAATAAGAGACCGCATTATTATAGTCTGCTATATTATTATAGTCCACATTATTAAGACTTTTTTACAGAGCTGGCATGATTCAAAAGTGAAAGAAAAACAATAAATGTTGATTCTCGGCATCTTTTCTGTGTTTTGGGTATTCAACAATTTTCCTGGAAATCAAAGATGATGATGATGATGATGATGATGGTGGAGTTGATCAGGATAATGATGGGATCATTGTTATTTTTGATTTGACATGGTTAGAATGACAATCACAAATGCAATCAAATGATTATAAAGTATTTGGATGAAAATGTGTCTTTTGTCAGCATAACCAGATTTGAGGGTGAATTGTTTGTTTTTTCTCCACAGGGTCTTTGTCAGTATGTGAACAGCTTTATTACGCACGAGGACATTAATCATCCTTAAAGTCCTGAAAATAATACTCTAATCTGCTGTGCAAACAGATGGGAAATTATTGGCTGGTGTGCCGTGGTTTAAGCATGGGACTGCTAATAGAAAGCTTTCAATCCTCAAGCAGCAAGCCATGAGCCAACACCATTATGCTTTGAGGAAGACACTTAACCCCATTGTGCTTCAGGACGGTTATCCGTGTAATAAGTAAAAGATTGGAAATGAATTCCTTGAATAAATTACTTCCTATCTGTGCGGTAAAAAATGTCCCAAAACTACGGCAAACTCTTAAAAATGGAACAAAGGTGCACGATGAGAATCCAAACTTTTGCTCCTTTGAGTTGTAGTGCAGCTCTGGCCTTGTGAACATAACTACCTACAGTCAATGAGCTGTAGAAGGTACTTATGAGACTTAGGGACAGATTCCTCAGCACATTTATGTGTAGGCCTGTTTCTGGAAACAATAAGTGCATGTGTGTACGTGTCTGTGTGATCTTCGGCATGCAGGAGTGGGAAGGTTGAAACAGAGTAAGCTTTTGTCTTCAGTTTTTGATACATAACCAGAGTGGGCGCATCTTCTCTAGAGAACGACTGTAAGTGTGTGAGAGAAACAGTTGTGCAACTGTCTTTCTGGGGATGCAGGGTGTTGCTGTAGTGGTCTGATATGACAGGAACAATCAGAAGCAGGTTTGAGATGTGAATTCCCACTCAGGGCTTTATATAATGACAGTGTTTCAGGCTTTTGTGGGAGTTTGGGGTTTATGTTGTTCACATCTCAGGCACTTCTGAGTGATTTCTCAGTCTTAAGGCATAAAATATAAGCAATTATATTGGTTTGCCTCATTTTAATCCATATTTCAACAACAATAAGCCATAATTTTATATTACACTGTACATGTTTGGGAATGGTGGGTGGGTATTTTGTAAAACTTTTATAGTTTTTTTGGAAACGAATAACAAGGCAATAGTCATATTATATTCAGAAATAAAGATTAATTTAATGCTTCTATACATTTGGCTGACATTAGTCCAAAAATCATCTTTTACTTATGGTTTTTATATATACAAAACATTTAACATTATGTATAGCTTTATTTAAATGTAAAATCTTACCTATATATTAGCTATTTATAGTTTTATAATTATGAAAATGGGACTTTATTGTTTAAAGTTTGCTCGTTATGTTGCATACCATCTCTCCAATCTCATTCAGTTCACTTTACACATCTTGATCAGCCCCCGTCTTAAAGAGACCCCAAAATGAAATTCTCTCATTTATTACAAATTATGAAGTTCCAAACCTGTATTTATTTATTATTGTTGAACAATAATAAAGATATCAGGAAGAATGTTAACAACTGAGATTACAGGGGCATCATTTACTACTATAGTAGAACGACTTAAAATGGTACTTAATGGCTGCATTGACCTTTTTACATGATAAAAATATATTTTCCCCACCACCTTTTCAGGAAACAAGAATTAAAAATGGAAGAAAAAGAAACATGGAGGAAGGTAACACAAAAAATAAACGATTTGGGTCAACATTTTATTTAAGTGGTCCTCCATGGTGCTCTGTTCCCTGTGACGTTCCTCTGGTCCGTAGCAGACACTGCTGGGCTTCAACGCCTGCCCTGTGTTAGCACATAACACTAGCTCCGCTCCAGTGGTATGCAGAGAATCTCTGTCCTCTTGGCCAGCTGAAATTTGGCCCTGTGGCCCCTCCCTTTCATGCCTCTCAAAGGCACTGACACTCTGGACCGTTAAACTCAGAGACATAACTTTGCAAGACTCACACAGCAACCTTCATGACTTTCCAACCTCGACCTTTTGAACCTGACCCTCAGCTTGGGTACCTGCGAGCATGGCTTTTTTCAACTGTCTAACAGCAATCTTCACCCAGGCTAAGGTAAGAGAGAGAACGAAAAAAGAGAGAGAGAGAGAGCAGTCAGTTACACAACACCAAAAGCTAAATTGTGCATAATCTGTTTGTGTATTGTCCAGTTTCTGTGTTGATTTCTGAGATTTCACATCTTTTGTGTGGTTGAACCTTGTGAACAATAATAAAAAGGAATAAACTTTTATCATGGCAACATATTGCTTTTTATTACCATCTATACTATGTCACTGTACTGTGGCGCACTGTGGAGTTGTACATTTCCACTGAATAAATAAATACTTTGTTACCTCTGTGTGCATAGTTGTAGAAGGCATGCTATGTATGTTTGTTTGGGTGGTAAAGTGGGTGTAGGAAATGAGCGTTTGAGTTCTAAATGGACTCACTGACTGGCTACTCATTGTGGGGTGAGCATCAGCCAAAATTTGGTTACCAGGGTAACGTGTTTTTAAAAGCACCCTTTCACCAAAACTCTGCACTCACCCAATTGGCTACATGGCAGTACCCATGACATCACAACGTTCCTAAGTGAGAGATCCTGATATATTTAGGTTTTTCCGTGGCACACTTAGAAAACAGTGGAATGTCTGTTTAACTGAAAGTACTGGAGAATGGGCGGAATCTTATTTTGATTCACACACCACATGTTCAGCATCACTCAAACTGACTGTTTCTCTCAGACTTTGTCTTTTTTTTTAAAGAAAATTAAAATAAGGATTTTCCTTAAAGAATCAAAGAGGTTGTGATATTCTCACTTCTCATTCCAGCATTTAAAGATCGATTTTTATCGAACGCCTATATTTTGTTCAATTCAGAAGTGGCTTTAGACCTTTAGATATGTCACACCAAATTGGATGTCATATTGGAGAGCATTTGCAGAGGGGAAAATGATAAGAAAACACATTTTGGTCTGTTTCTCGCACAAAGCTATTATTTGAATGCAATACATTTAAAGGCATAGTTCATAGATAGATTTCAAACAACTGCAAAGTCATTCATGACAAAATTTGTATTTGATCAGTGTAAAAAAGTATTACTTTTTTGAGATTTAACTTTTAAAAGCATGGTTGTTCTGTGAAAAACACACACGCAGAAATCACACATCTTTTATGTCTTCTAGAAAGAAATATTTTTTTATTTTTGGGGTGAATAAACCTTGAATCCATTCAAAAAACGGTTAATGCAAAACTTCCAAGTAAAAAGTCTTTTGATTTTATAGTCCTTCTATGAACTAAGAATTTGTTCTGAAACCCTGAATTATGCAGTGAGAATGTATAAATCCCAAAAAGAAAAATGGACATTATTGTGCATCAAATATGATTGAAGCATTTTTCTGATGTTTCAGAAGCTGACATACTGCTGTCGTGTTCGGGGCACAGGTAAGGATGTGGGATTCTTTTACAGCTAAATGTCAACCTCATTTTCTAGGACAGCGTTTGGAGCACCGAGATATTGACAGTGATAAATTGAATACAAAAAATCACCTTTGAAAGAGCCTTTTTGAAATTTGCTCACTGGATGTGATGTTTTGTGTAGTATGCAACATTGCAATTTAAATCAGTGCAATACAAGCCTTCTGAATAAATGTAAACTAGTAAACATTGAATAGATCTGTCTACTGTATATGTTCAGATCTCTATCTTGATCTGGTTTCAAACTCCTTGACCTACCCTCTCCATGTGGCCTAGACGTCACCCATTTGCATTTTGAGAAAGTGAGGGTTGATAGTTTGAAATCACGTGACACAGAAAGTGGATCATTCTATTTATATACACCTCAGATGGCATGGAAGAATTTTGATGTGTAATTATTCAGGCTTTGAAGTTTCTTATGTGTGCCGTGTTTAGAGGCCAGAATCTGGACGTGCTCGCATGAAACCAATGAGAGTTATTACCATTTGAAAAATTACCTTTGGTTCACACCACGTGAATACCAAGATATGACTGTTCTGGTTTATAAATATATTACTCAGTTCCCAGGGGTTGTTTATTTTAAGACTCGGTGTTAGATTACTGCTGATACCTCATGGAGATAGTTTATTCGATGCTTATTCTGAATTTGTTTGGATGTTTGTGGTTTATTGCAGTGCGCAAAACCTAAAGGTTCCAGAAAACCTCATAAATGAACAAACTCAGCAAACACTACAAATTGGTTGTTAAGAATCCCTCTCACACACAGTCTTTGATAAGCTCAGCATTGCTGGTGTCTAACCTCTTAAAGGTCATTGAGACGGTTTGATTGCTTCATCATTTCACCGCTCTTTGTCATGTGAACAACCTTTAGAAATGTACTTCCTATCAGCCAACACTAATCTTTATTTGCTCACATAGTCTGGCAAAGCATTGACTACGAGTGTGAGATATTTGCTGTGTATATTTACACCCTCATTCAGATCAAAGTCAGAGAGGTCCACTGTAACATCAGGAGATACCCTATTGGTTAGTTCTGTGATTGGTTTCACACATTATGATAAGGGATGCAAAGTAAGATAACACAATGAATAAAACACACAACAGCGTTGTCTCGCCAACTGCTGCAATTTACATGCCATTCCCTGGTATAAGTTAATGGTATAGTACACCCTCTTATTCTCCTTTCAGTTCTTTGAAATGTGTTTATGGGCAATTTTGGCGTTATGGGTGTGAGATGAAATCGCTCTTAGAATATAATTGTTACCAGTAAACTAAACCAACTGTTTTATTATACTAAACATTTGTTGATAGTGTTTAAACATCCGAAAAACAGTTCTATTTTAATAAATACATAAACCTGTGTTATGGACGTGACAAAAAAGTATAATGTTTTTAGGAGACGACAAACTTCTTAAGATTTCTGTGAATTAAAATGTACAAACCAGAATAAAAAATATCCAACAATTATATTTTTTTTTCTGGTTTGTACATTTTAATTCACAAAAATCTTAACAAGTTTGTCGTTTCCATAACGCAGGTTTATTTAGCCAAGGCCAAGGAATTGCTCTTTATAGAACATTATATAATCACTATATTGTTATAGATGTGACATTCATGAAAATAGCCCTTGCTTGACTATGAAAAATCCTGCACTAAAAATAAAAATAATTCTGCAAAAACTTAAAGAGAGATGTCACATAGGGACCTGGCAAAACAAGTGTTCAATAATATAAAATAAGTTTAGTAGAAACCTGTGGCAAATAGGTTATATTTCCACGGTAAGGTTGACATTTTCACGGAATTGCCTGAACATTTCTTTTTTTTTTTGATGGACACAGAGAAATACATTTAGAAGAACACTTTAAACTTAACTTTACGATTTCTTTTGTTCTGTTGAACACAAAAATAGATAGTTTGAAGAATGGAGAACACGAAAAGTTCTGTGGTTCATCCAAACAAGTTAAATTAGGTTTGGAAAAAGAAAGTGAGTACTTGAGGACAGAACATTTACTATTTTGGTGAATTTGAAATAAAAAAAAAATTGAATACAAAAATACATTTGCCTCTGTAATAAAAAATAAAAAAGTTTAATAACTAAAAACATTTTCTAGTTTTTATGCATGTCATAGTGTGGGTAATAACATTATGAGCTCCTTATATAAAGACGAGCAGAAGAAAGTTACAGCCGCTTATAAAGACGATAATCCGCTAGGCGTCAGGGCGGAAACTACAACAATCAAAAGACGCACAGCCATAGAACGCCATATCCCGTCATGCCTTGCGCTTTGAATGGTTGTAGGACGGCGTCTACGGAAAGTCAATGAATTAAAACTTTAAGAAAAAAGCGCCAGAGCCTCATAAAGAAGCAAGAATAAAGACTGCTGGGACTCCGAGCAAGAACATTTAAATCTACAGAATCAGAGACGACAGATCCGGGGTTACAAGTCGAGTTCAGAAGTCAGAGGGGAGAGAGAGAGAGAGAGAGAGAGAGAGAGAGAGAGAGAGAGAGAGAGAGAGAGAGAGAGAGACAGAGAGACAGAGAGAGAGAGAGAGAGAGAGAGACAGAGAGACAGAGAGACAGAGAGAGAGAGAGAGAGAGAGAGAGAGAGAGAGAGAGAGAGAGAGAGCCGGCCGAGTTCAGGAATGGATAAAAGTTGTAACGGCCAACCGGCGAGATGTTTAACTTCACAGTTGCGAGAATCGACACACAAAGCTTTAAGTTTACTGCGGAGGAAAGCGAAGCAGCGTCAGATATTGGGTAAGTCATCCCATTAACGACTGTTTGTGTGGACATTTTATTTCCTGAGGCACAGACACGAGCAACTAACTCTTATAATCTCCCAAACAGGGAAGCTCTTCTAGTATGCTTTCTTCATAAATGGTGAATTAAATGTGTTTTCTAAAGAATAATTACAAAAATAAAATAACATTTATTGTTTTAGAAAATATTTGGGTTTTAACTTACGTTTTTTACGCAACGTTACTAATTATAGTAACTACGTCAGTAGCGTAGGTAAATGATACTTGTATAGTGCAAACTTATTACGTTTTGTTATGTTATTTAACTTTTCTTTGAGTTTATAAAGAATACATTTGTACACACACAAAAGTCCTGAGTGTATTTTGAGGAAACATTGGTTACCATGGCAAAATGTTCTGGGGTCAGTTACACACTAACTTGAGTGCATGCAGTGCCACGTTTTTACATCCAGTGGAAATAAAGAGATCCATTCATCTGTCAGAGGCCAACAACCCTTTAATGTCATGGAAACTGCATTTCTTTTATGATCTGGTTTTATATTATGGGATTGGGAAGCACAGTCTTGTGAGCAGCAGTTTTGACACTCGCCTCTCTTCATAAATATACTGGGACAGAATAATAATAAATAATCAAATCCAGAATAATGATAAATAATCACACCCAGAATAATGATAAATAATCACATCCAGAATAATAATAAATGATCACATCCAGAATAATAATGAATAATCACACCCAAATAATAATAAATAATCACACCCAGAATAATGATAAATAATCACACCCAGAATAATGATAAATAATCACATCCAGAATAATAATAAATGATCACATCCAGAATAATAATGAATAATCACACCCAAATAATAATAAATAATCACACCCAGAATAATGATAAATAATCACATCCAGAATAATAATAAATGATCACATCCAGAATAATAATGAATAATCACACCCAAATAATAATAAATAATCACACCCAGAATAATGATAAATAATCACACCCAGAATAATGATAAATAATCACACCCAGAATAATGATAAATAATCACACCCAGAATAATGATAAATAATCACATCCAGAATAATATTAAATAATCACATCCAGAATAATAATAAATGATCACACCCAGAATAATAATGAATGATCACATCCAGAATAATAATGAATAATCACACCCAAATAATAATAAATAATCACATCCAGAATAATAATAATAAATAATCACACCCAGAATAATAATAAACATCCAGAATAATAATAAATAATCACACCCAGAATAATAATAAATAATCACATCCAGAATAATAATAAATAATCACACCCAGAATAATAATAAATAATCACATCCAGAATAATAATGAATAATCACACCCAGAATAATAATGAATAATCACACCCAGAATAATAATGAATAATCACACCCAGAATAATAATGAATAATCACACCCAGAATAGTAATAAATAATCACATCCAGAATAATAATAATAAATAATCACATCCAGAATAATAATAAATGATCACATCCAGAATAATGATAAATAATCACATCCAGAATAATAATGAATAATCACACCCAGAATAGTAATAAATAATCACATCCAGAATAATAATAATAAATAATCACATCCAGAATAATGATAAATGATCACATCCAGAATAATGATAAATAATCACATCCAGAATAATGATAAATAACCACACCCAGAATAATAATAAATAGTCACATCCAGAATAGTAATGAATAATCACATCCAGAATAATAATGAATAATCACACCCAGAATAATAATGAATAATCACACCCAGAATAATGATAAATACTCACACCCAGAATAATGATAAATAATCACACCCAGAATAATAATAAATAATCACATCCAGAATAATAATAAATAATCACATCCAGAATAATAATCAATAATCACACCCAGAATAATAATGAATAATCACACCCAGCATAATAATGAATAATCACATCCAGAATAATAATGAATAATCACACCCAGAATAATAATGAATAATGCATTTCTTGTGCATATGAATTTATTATGTGTTTTTTTAACGCACGCACGCACGCGCAAAATGTTTGTACTTCATTATTTAAAAAGAAAAATACGTCCACATATTATTTTAAAATATATACACATTTTCGTTTTATATACAGATAGTTATTAAAACACAAACTTTTATACCTTATGCGATTATTCGTGAGCCCTAAAATAAACACTTATTTAGGGCCACTTGTCATCTATGCTGTCCTTAGAGCTTTTTAAGGGAAAGACTAGCCAGAAATGCCTTCAATTAATATAACTGGCATGTGTCCTCAACTGGGTCCCTTAAATGTTTGATTTATAAGTCATCTTTCTGCTAATCTCATTATAAACATGGCAGTGCCAGTGTTCAATATGATTATCTTAATTAGTTTGCCAGTTACTTTAATGAAACCTTATGGAAGAGTCCGTGGACGTATTTGTTATCTTTAATTATTCGCCCCAGGGGGGAGAGCTGTGTTTTGGATACATTCTTTAATAAACCGAGGAGCAAAGCACAGTTTCAGAATTGTCTTTCCTCTTTTATGTGATTTTTAGGTTAAACATATGATAAGCATGTGATGAACAATAACATCATGTGTCAAAATCAGGTAATGACATCTTTCACCAGAAAGTGCTTCAAGAAAGCGACTTATTTCTTTGAATAGTGATGTGTTCTACTGTGTGGTGAGATTGAATCTGAAATGTAATATATCCCTTTGTTTCTGTCTATTACATTGATTATTTGAAGGGCTTTGGAGATAATAGAATTTTTGATGGAAGATTGTTGTTAGGTGCTGATTAATGTACAGTATCAACCTCTAGAGAATATCAGCACACATTAAGGTCATATTTTACCGTACTTTCATGGATTGTAAGGTAAGGCTTACATAAAGGAAACTATGTAACTTATGTTACAACTAAAATAAAAAATGGCATTGGACCTTTTTCAATTTATTTACCTTTTGACTAGAATTTGCTAAAATGTTTTCATGTCAGTTTATTAAGTAAATTTGGGAATAACCCTGAAATGCTTTTTAAAGAATTTTAAAGGACTCCCTGTCTATTTTGCACTCTTTTTGGCTATTATTAAAAAAAAAAGACATTTTATATGTTTAATACAAAATTAATTAATAGATCATATCCAACCAAACACAAGTATTACTGCTAAAACAAACAATAGAATCTGACATCAAAATTATAATAAAAGTTATGGTTATGTCTATTGCATCGAAAACAATCTATGGAGGCCCCTGATGGTCCCTACTAGTAATGTGAACATCATTAAGTTCTACAGGAACACGACACAAAAGGCACTTTTCTTTTGTGTGGAATTTAGTATTGGTCCAAATTGTATTGTAATGGAAATCCATGCTATATCAGTAATAGCAGGCATTTACCTTTGTGAGGAAGAAGTCTCCTTAAACTCCACTACAAAAATGAAAAATGTAGTAAGCAATAAACAGGTTGTGCTGAAAGGATTGTATATGTTTGCCGTGACATTTATTTGTTGTTTGTAAGTTGTAACCGAGGGACAATATAGCTCAACGAAGCTTGATAAGTTATTTCCTTTCTCTCAGTTTCGTCAAGTTATTAGATGAGCTTCATGAGGCTGGTATCAAGGAGTAGAAGTAGTAGATGTCCGTAATTTTTAAACAAAGAAATAATGTTTTTCATCACATTTTTTTCTTGCTGCAGTCGATTCAGTTTTGAACGTTGATGGACGTGACAGAACAGGAACCAATGCTTTATCATGTTGCTGTCAATGGTTTACTTCTCATCTGTCTTTAGTTCTCTTAGTCCAGAGAAAAAAAGATGACATGCGAGATTGTATGGATGTTTGTTTGGTCTATTCTATCACCTCGATTTGGCTAGTCTAACGTTAAATAAATTCCTCTCTTTCATCATCTGCAGTATTCAGTTGAAAACTGTGCTTTTGGCAAAGTTGTGTTTTGCGTCTCTGGATGAATGCTTTTGTCATCATCAGATCAGAAAGCTGCAATATGAAATGGAAGAAACCTGTTTGTTCTCTCCTGGCTGCATGAACATTTGTGGGAGTAGTGCTAAACAATACACACAAGGATACCAAAAGGTCTTAACGTGCAAAGCAAATAAACAATACACTGCAAACAGTCAGCAAGATTCTACAAGAGGAAGCTTTCTGTTTCATTATCTTTCTCTTCTCTATTTCTGTCGTTAATGTTGTGCATATAGTACATTTTTGAGTGTGTGTGTGCTTTCGGGTTGACTGTGTTTGAGAAGTATTTAAGTAACAGCTGTTCTTAGAACTGTAGACCAAATAGGCTGGTGTCCAGACACGTCACGCGCTGCGTGATGCTACCTTGTGGTCCATATACAAGTCTACCATATTTATGAATATCATTTTTTATGTGTTAATTCTTTTTATAATATTGTATATAAATGTTAGAAATAGAATAATTCCTGGTTATTTATATTGCATTGTGTATAGTTGCATACTCATTAAGACCGGGCGATCTGATGCACGGTTCATATCATGCAATGAATTGCAAGGATCATGATTTTAACTGTCGTCCATACAGGTCTGTTCAACATCATTCTGCGGAGTGTGAAATTGAACATCTTCATGAATTTCTGCTAGATAGCTAGATATGGTTGTTGATTGTTGCGATAGTGATATGTCTGGCGAAGTAACATTTCCCTAAGAGAAATATTTTTTATAACTATAAGCTATTTTTTTTAATAGGTGAGGTATGTAATGGTCATACTGAAATAAAAGGTTAATACAGGGCTAACTAACATTTTAGAGAGGTGGCACTGTTTTTACCTAGATAAAGTTTATTGTTAATGTTTAATACATTTAATAAATCAATACAAATAAATACACATCAATATTTATGATTGAGGTCAGTTTTGTTGTTTATACACAAATACTCTTTCAACACTTACCAAAGTTAACTTCTTTAACAACTAAATTACTGTATGCTTCACAAAATTAACTACTCTTCCAAGAATTCTTGCTGATACAGGAAATTTAAAGTAACATTGTGTTTATATGTTGTTTTTACAGTAGAAGATGTGAAGGAGACAACACATTGCACTATAACTGAAGGCTTTTAGTGCTTTTCCTTCGTGAAACAACATTTTGTCTTTTATCAATAACGACTCACAAATAATAAGTACAGTCATTACAGTCTAACATCCTGTATGCTTTGCAGTATACTGCAGGTATATTTAGTTTTAAGAATGAACATCTCTCTCGAGGTTCCCTCAGATTAATTATTGCATGTTTTTGTGCAGGGCACTCATAGCGAATTGATGAAGGAGGAGAGACAAAACGAGGTGACTGGATATGGCGCTTACACAATATAATATTTCTGCTCATTATGTTTGTAATGTGCTTCTAGAAATGGTCAAAAGACAGTCTAGGGTAGCACATTATACACTATAATTGTTCATTTAGTTTCACCAATTTTTGGTATGTCTCCTATTTACTAGTTTAATTTGTGTTATATCGAACTGATAAAAACCAAGTGGCTGCAGTGCTTTCTTAGTATCGGTATTAGCATCCGCTATTATAAAAAGAACATATTGGACATCCGCTATTGTGGAGTTTGTTATTTTTGAAGATTTAAACTTTTTTGTAAATGTATCTTTATTCCTAAATGCTATAGTCATGATCCTTGGTGTGAACAGACCTTAATTGTACTGTTTCTTCTCTTCTTTTCAACATTTAAAGGGAGGTGTGATGAACAAACTATGACTACGTCTTTAAAGTAGAAATTCTTTATTTTCCATACCAGACTTTAAACCTTTTAAAATAACATGATGTTCTTGTGCATAAAAAGTAATAAGCCTAACTAGCTTTTTAGTACTGTTGGTTGACGATTAAGTTTTGCTGGTAAAATATTCATGTGTTTTGTGTTGTAGCACAAATTACCATAGTTTTTTCTCACATGTGATTGAACATCAGAGGTGGAATAAGTACACAACTTCATTACTTGAGTAAAAGTACAGATACTAATGGTCAAATGTTATTCCACTATAAGTTAAAATTTTGAAGACAGATTCTTATTTAAGTTAGTGTACAGAATTATTTTCAAAAGTACCTAAATATCCCATTCTTCGTGATCCCATGTTTCAAACTTTAGTAAGCGTAAAATGTTGTTGTAAGAATATAAATAATATCTGTAAAATTCTTAAGCTCAAAGTTTAATGCCAAGCAAGATATTTTATTTAATAAAAGTCGCCTACATCGAACGGCTGGTTTGGACTACATCCCTCCACTTCCTTCCATAATGATATCACTAGAACAGTTTTGACAAACCTCTGCCCAAAGGAAAAAAAAACACAAAAAGGGGGGTTGATCTCCTCCCATGGAGGAGAGGAAGAGTTGTGTTTGGAGAGTGTGTATGTTGGCATGTTGTCGAAAAACTGTTATTTTCATCCCAGAGACCTATCAACTTTTCTGGCCTTCCCAGGGATGCTGCACTTAGAGATCAATGGTAACAATTTATGTTTAACCTGAAAATTATAAACCTCATGCAAAACTATGTGCAGCACACAGGACAGCTTCCTCAATCTCAATCAGTTTAATGCGATTTGCACAAACATTATTTTTAAAAGCCGTAGCAGTTTCCTCTTTGTCTGGAGTAGGCGTTGTATATTGACCACAACTGGGAAGTGTATTGTATTATTTAAGTTGGTGCGTTTAACAGTTTCTGTAACTTATTGCACAAAGGGCAACACTGTTAAGCTTTGTTAAGTAGATGGTAATTGAAACTAGTCTGACACAATTTTAAAGAGTGTAGTAATACAAGTGTTTGTAATGATTAGTTTAAATTATTTGTTGTTTCTATCTGTTGTTTACTGTTTAACCACATCCTGGTTTAGCTGCAGACACGTGAATCATTGTTCAATGTTTAGGCGTATATAAAAGTCATGCTTGCACAAGTTCTCCTCGATCCTCTTCATCTATGTTTTCCGAGTCTGATTCCGGCTCAAATTGATTACATTAAAGAATTTTTTACTATAACACTGAGGGCATGCATATCCACAATATTGTTAGAGGCTTGATCTTCCGGGCAACGTGCTCTAAGCTTCTGTCGCTTTACAACATGGGAGCCAATGGCAAAATCAGAACTCGTTATATATTTCTGAAGGTGAGACTTCATAGAACAAGGAAGTTATATGCCGTTTTTATGACAGTGAAAACAGCAGTATACAGATTAGTAAAATGTGTGAAAAATACAATATTTTTTTAATATGTGAAACATTAACACAATGTTGCACATTGTTTCAGAAAAACATGAAAACGGGACCTTTAAGCATTAAAAGTAACATCAGTGTATTGTTTTATTGTCACATAAATTAAGTCTCTAAATCAACCTTCTGAATATACTTAATAACTCATAGTACAATTATTAAAAGATTATTGTATTTCATTATTTAAGAAATCATGCTACATAATCATAACGTCATTAGAGGTTAAAACTATTAAATCAATTAAGTTTTAGTTTTCTATTGTGTTTGGACAGCATTCTATTTCAGGAGAGATACTTCAACTATAGTTAATTTATTGAAAACATGATTCATTTCTATAGGGCTTTAAATGATAAGATACATTTTGATACAACAATGATACAACACATATCAGAAGTTAACAAAAACAAACATTTCCTGCTATATGATCTCACAAGAAATGAGAACTACTTTTTATCCTCACTCACCGGTTAATATTTCACATAGCGATGCGTAATGAGGTTGCCAGATTCTTAAAGAGGAGTAAAGACAAGTTGTCTGTGATATTTATGTGATATTTATTAACCGTTTAGCCATTGTTGATAATTTTTTATGACATATTTTATGATCTTTTACTGATCATAAGTGCTTGTTTTAGGCATCATACACAGTTAAACCAACAAACTTTAAGATTATATTAAACTAGAAATATAATTTTTTTCTTTATGTTATTCGCCTTTTAGAGCGCTTTTAGCTGTGTAGTAGCACCTACGTTTACATTAATTTCGCAGGAAATATCCAATGGTTGCCAGATTTGCTTTAGAATTCCACCAAAAGGCCATTCAATGCTAGTTGGAAAATCCCTGTTTTCAGTCCCCCTTAACACGGTCGTTGTGAACAATTTTCAGTTGAAATACTACAAACTATGTTTCAAAACTAATGTAACATGAGATTGAAGATTAAGTGTATGTATGAGTCAGAAGGATCCTCTTTTTGTTTTGCATGTTTATCTACAAGAAACAAGCAAATAGTCAGTTTTACCCACTTTACAAAAAAGGGTTTGTAACTGCATGGAAATGCACACGCATGCATGTGCGAAGCAGCAGTTGGTTTGCTAAAGTGTTTGAAGCAGCTTTTGATTTTTTATGTGATTTTCCATCCTTTTTCTTGTGTGCGTATCTCTGTGTGTGTGTGTGTGTGCGTGCGTGCGTGCGTGCGTACGTGTGTGTGTGTGTGTGTGTGTGTTTAGTCCTGCTGTGTTAATGTGTTTGAAGTGGAAATGCTGTGTGCAAAGGTATTTGTATGAGGTGATAGGGTATTTTTGTGTATTTATAGATTTGCATATGTTTTAAAAGTGATGATGTGTGTGTATGAGAGATAGATAGTCATGGTTTCCTGCTCAATATGGCTCAGTAAAGGGAGTAGATGTTGCCTTTAGCATGTTGTGATTGGCTTCTGAGTCTTTTAGTGTTCATCAGTTTTTGGGAATGTGAGGTCAAAGCTGAGTCACACGCTGTCATTCATTTCCTATTTTAGATAACATCGTCTGTCTGTCTGTCTCTTTTTCTGTCTCACCATTGTCCGTTTCATTCGGCTCGTCTTTTTGCAGTTCTCCAGTCTTAGTCTGTGTTGGCTTGTGTTTTATTTTTTGCACGTCTTGTGTCTGATAGACATCAAAGAAGCCCATCAAAAAGGAAGTGATGCGTGTGTGACAAAGCCACGCCCTTTTCGTGCTGTGACATTTTCCTCTGTGATTTCCTGTCTGATCCCTTGTTTCCTGAACTGTCTGTCCTTCTCCACCACTCCTTTCCTCTTGTGTTGCTCTCATAGGACCCAAGAAATTATATCAAATTCAGGGGAACAGGAAATAACCGGACTGTCTTCAATTTGATTCATTTAGAATTAAGGGTAAACGAACAGAACCCAGGACTGGTTTTTGTTATTTTGCTTATGTCTCCAACAGGAACATAACCCTTCATCCAGAATTTCTGAGTGTCCTGTCACTTTTGGTCCTAGTAAACAAACCATTCCTCAGTACTTTTTTCTTAATATTTTGGGTTTTTTGTTGATTTTTGAAATTTTTGGTAATGAAAATATATAGTAAATAGGGAAAAAACAGAAATATAATATATTATTTAAAAAAGCAACAATTATTTGCACACATCTTTAAAGTATTTTGAAGTAATTTAATTGTACTTTCTACATCTTCGGATTTTTTGAAGTAATTTTACCCAATGTTTCACATCAGTAAAAATGAGAGAACAACAATTTTTGAAATTTATTTGGATTTACTAAAAACATTTGTGTTGTAACCTTTAGCATCTTGCCAGAACTATAATAAAAAGATATATAATTAAACTGTTAAGCACCACCGTACATAAACATCACTGCAGGTGTTCAGTGAGTTTTTTGGCTTGCTGGTTTGTTCCCTTCCCCGAGTTTAATAACTTTATTATGCACCCAATAGTGCCCAGGGGCAAATCACAAACAGTTTTAATAAGACTAATGACAGGCCTTTGTTGGTGACTGCCTTTGAGGGCATTCAGCATGTCGGGGCACACGCACAAAATTTAAAGTGTGGTAAGCGAAGGAGGAGTTTGGAGAAGGGTAGAACATTTGGTCTCTTGAACCAGATGGTGTAAGTGGGTGGGGGGTGGCAGGAAGGGCCAACCCCCCCACACCCTCCCCCTCAGGATAACGCCACCGCAGTACATCAGATCCTAATCCGCTACTCGGAGTGATTTGACTGAACATGACTGTTCAGAATGGCCCTGTCTGGATAAAAAAAAACACTGTTTGGTTGAATCTTATGGGAACTTGTTGTTAGTCTAGAGGGGTATTAATGACCTTTTCTGACTAGCTCGAGTGTTTCCTGACTGTTAAAATGTCATAATATTGGACCTCTGAAGTTCAAGCTATTAGGATGGAGAGGTCGTCTTCAAAGCATCGAAAGGGTCACGGTGAGTTTTAACCAAGCTTTATTTTTCTGTGCCAGTGGCTGTGATTTTCAAAGTTTCCTGCAGTTGCCAACCAATTAAACCATTGGAAAACACTGGCGGCTGATGATAAATGGGTTTGACCATGTGATTTGACACCGAGACTTGAGGATTTATTGAGTTTATATTGTAGTGTTCCAGATCATATAAGACATTTCGATTGTACATTATAAAAATCCACTTACACAACTAATTTAAGTATGTTTGACTGAGGTGTGTGTTTGTTAGAGCATGTTAAATAATGGGATAGTTCACCCAAAATAAATCTCTCAGTATTTATTCACCCTATTGTCATTTCAAACTTCTGTGACTTTCTTTCTTCTGCATAACACAAAATAAGATTTTTTTTGGATAAGAAGATCCACAACGATACACTTTCCTCGATTCAAATACGGCAAAACGCCTTTTCCTGGCTGAACATGGCTGAAGCAGCATTGCAGCAACTGTTAATCACAGAATTTGATGACAGTGCATTGTTATTGGCTAAAATACACAAATTAACAGTGGCCAACATGGGTATCAGCAACATTGGCAGCCCTGAATTCAAGTCCGGTTAATCAAACTCGATCGGGACTAAGGTACCGCACAGAGAGGTGTATCTGACATCATGCAGTGCTTCGTGCTGAGTTAAATGAACAGCACACAACATCTGTACATAAAGGGTGTCAGACTCACAAACATTATCTTAAAATAATATCTCATTGCAGTTTAAATCAGAGGTGTGTATGTCACATGAGCACCTCTTGTAAGCACTTGGTTTGACTCTCATCAAATAAAACAATGCATTACAGAACATATTTCTCAAAATGTTACAGATTATTGTCAGTGTTTAATGGAACTTAAGTGTCAAATTACTTTGTGATTTTAAGAATATCTGCAATCCAAATTGCAAAATGTTGTGGCTGGCGGGGAAGTAGTTGGGGGGGCTAAATAGGGGTTTCACCCAAGGAACTTTTAAGCAAGTACCGCCACTGTTACAAACTGAGCCATCATTCTAAAACGGTTGTAGGAACCGAACCATGACATTGGTTTATCGTTACACCCCTACATCTTATAAAGCAAATTTGCAATCCTAGAAATTATGGGAATCAGAAAAGAATGTAATTCTTACATTTGTTTGTTTATTTATTTGTTGTGGATGAGACGGGGGAGCAGAAAGTGGTATTGGTATAACTGTAATCGGGGTAAACAGAGGTGGACTTTGGGATTGTGAGTAGAAGCCAAAGAACCGCTACGAACAATGAGCCGCATTCAGCCAAACACACACACACATCTAAAGCACAGAAAACATTTCCTTCCACACATATATACACTCAACAGATGCTATTTATTCACACAGCAGATGCCTGTATCTTAAGTGTTTCTCAGTGGATTAAAATCCAACTCCTCAAATTTCACATTCAGACACACCTAAAATTGATATGAGACAGATGAGGAAAGTATTAACAGCATATCTGTAAATAATTCAATTTATGTTCAGTCAAAACTCCAGCAAGATTCTTATGTGTCTATTAAGAAGAACCAGACATGTACTGATTCAAATATGATGCTTCAGAGATTCATCAAATTGTTCACAAATACTCTTTTATTCTTATTTAATGCACTCGTATTTTCTAAAACTGTTGAGAAACAGAAGGACTCTTCAGAAACTTTTCTTTAAAAATGGGGAATGACTTCTGTTGAACACAGAGACCTTAGAAATGCACAGAGACTTAAAAAAGCAGAATCGTTAGAAACACAGAGACTTTTCAACCAGCGCACACAGAGTTCTAAGAAATCTGCGGGAACATGCTGTGACTTGGAAAGATGTACTATGACCTTTCAGTCTCATCAGAAATACAAAGACGTTATAGAATTACCAGAAATGTGCCGAGATGTGGAGGCAGAGCAAGCATTCTAACTGGAAGGGGCACGTGCCCACATTTGGACATTCCCAAGTTACCCTGCAAAATTTGTCTACAGTTTTGACTTGAAGACTTCAAGCAGGTGGCATAATATAATGGCCACTGCCCTCTTCTATTTTCAGCAAGTACTAGTTAGATATTAAAGGGATAGTTCACCCCGAAAAGACAATTGTCATTATTAACTCACATGCTGAAACCAGTATGACTTCTTTCTTCTGCAGAATTTTTTGTAAATTGTTGGTTAAAGAAAACCATTTATCTTCATTGACCAATGGGTTTTTTTCACTAAGAATCTTCAAAATGTCTTATTTTTTGTTTTGTAGAAGAAAAAAGTCCTAGTTAATTTTTCTTCTTTCTGACACTGAATCACGCTATTGTATCAAACAATCTTAATTTTTGGCCATCTTGAACTCATGGGGTAAAAAGTTTAAGTAACCTATGAACAAGAAGCACACATGCATACATATGCAAAATATGAGGTTAGACTCCCTCCCAGCAAACAGCAGGTTCACACTAAATTTAATTTCCAAAGGTCACCCCCCACCACAGCAGCACACTTGCAGTGCCCAAACTAAGCTCTTATAATGTAAATCAGCACTTTTTATTATTGAAGAACATTCAAAATGAATGCGTTCCCTCGTTCTGGTGGTTGTGAGCTGATGGGAGTATTTAAAGTTCCTTTCCTCGCTGCGGTTCGAAATGATTTAAATGCCTCTCTGTCTAATTCTGGTTTGTTTTGTTCATGCAGCAGGGATTACCCAGGCTTACTCTAAATCACTTTCACCCGGTTTGGGGCTCAGATGGTGTAAGTGTGTGGGTGTCTTTATTTCAAATGTTTGTTATTAATGTTATTTTGTACTAATCCAGGATGTGTACCCATCGAAAGGTTTTCGAAAGACTGTATAAATATGCATCTTCACTTGGTTATCTAGCATTTTCTATTAATGCTAAAGCAAATGCCAACTCGTGAAGTGCTTGTACATACTGTGCCATATTTATGCAGATATATAGTAAGTAAAGTAAGGCACACGTCCTTGAGTGAATACTTTCCTAATGTGATTGTGGTTGTTTGAATATAGATATATTGCAGTTTTCTTTTGTCTATATAGTGGGATTAGCTTAATGGACATTTAGAATTAAAAATTATAGTTTACCAAAGTTAGCAATACCGAACCTGAATGAGTGTCTTCTTTCCCACAAAACTCCCACAGAACTCAAAAGAAGCTATTTTGAAGAAAGTGGTTAACGAATTTGGCACTTATTCACTTCTATTGTATGAACCGACCCAATCCAAGTGAATAGGTTATAAACATTCGTCAAAATATGTTCTTTTGTGTTTTGTGGAAGAAAGTCATACAAGTTTTAAATGATAAGATGGAGAGTAAATAATGGCTCAGTTTTTATTTTACATGCTTTAAAACCAGCACTGCAACTAACTCTCACCAGTAGTTTATAGAAGTAATGGAGAGGTTTTATTCTTAAAATCACATTGGATAGTAAGATAGTACGTTGTTGACATGACAACCAGATACATTACAAGCTGTTTTGCTGAAATATATTCTAAAGCAGAAGATTCAACGAATCAACTTGCATAGAGAGAGCAGCTGTTTCTTTGTGCTTGCAAGAATAATAAGATCCACTGACAATTCCAAACATGCTGAAAGCACATTGAGTATAACAGCTGAAGCAGAGAAAGCAAGACTATTGTCCTTTGTGAGTGAATAACTGAATTTTTTTCTGAATATAAGCCAAAATGCATAATAAATCAAGGAAGCAGGAGCAAGTCTCAAAAAGCAGACCAATGTTTATTGAATGTAAACCTAATTGTCACCAAATCTTACAAATGTCAGACAACACCTTAACATATGCTTTTGCATGCCCTAAGGAAAAACCCACTACACACTTTGACAGGATGAAGTATCCTAATTCAGTCTATTTCAGTCACTAAGATTCTATTTGTCTTCATGTTTTCATATTGGCAAGCATCACCTTGAATGTATATATTTTAAATGAAGTTTTTGACAGAGAATCACTGAGACATGTCAGGTTCATTTCTTTAATTGATATATATAATGGCAGAGTGTTGCTGACTCACAAGTAAGAAGTTGTGAGATTTTACCTGCAAAAATTGACAAGTGTGACATCACCTTTAATTCATACAAAAACATCTATAGTATTTTCATTTGGATTTAGGTTTATGGCATTAAAATTCCCTATTTTTGTTGTGCGCCGATTGCAGTGGTTAATTCAATGCTTTGTTTTAGTCATGATGATTCATTTTCATTCACTGCTCTGGGTGTGTGTTCACAGTGTGTGTGTATGATTACTTACTGCGTGTGTACACTGGAATGGGTTAAATGCAGAGCACAAATTCCAAGTGTGGGACATCATACTTGGCCTCACATCACTTCACGTAACTACAGTGTGTGCCATTACCTTGACCTTGACCTTCACCTTCATTATGCATATAATTATAGTCAATGGTTTTACAGAATTGCTTGTAGAAAGATAGAAAAGAGAAAGAAAAGTCAAAGTAAACAGAGAGGCTGTAAAAATATGATTTGCAATAGAACGAGTGTAGCAGCAGTGTCAACATGGTCGCAAAGTTATTTCAGAATAGCAGCAGACTGAGAAAAATGGTCCAAACTAAACCAGTTCAACTAGTAAAAAACTTTAAGCATAATTTTCGGCTAAAACCTTAGAGCACAATTTTCTGTTTCCATATCTATCATAAAGCATTGACAGATGTATTAGAAAGTCATTGCTGATTGTAATTGTTATTATGATATCCGTGCAGTCGATTGAGATTGTTAATAAAACCACATGCCTCTGTAAAACCTCAATATTAGTAAGACTACATGTGCAATGTTGAATCACAGATTTTCATATATCACTCTTGTTTTTATTATTCCTAATTTATGCTAAAAAATAACACACAGTTTTATTTAATCTAATTTGGGTGTTCTCTTGACAGAAGTGAAAAAAGGTTATTTTAAAGTTAAGCATGTTTTTCTATTTTCTCTTTCTGAAAATGTTCTAGAGCTGTGTGGTCAACATTAAGAGACATTTTTGTATTTCATCACCCTTATGAATGCTGTAACATTTTAAAGGGGGCTCTTAAAACAGCTGGGAGAAGAATGTTAATAAACATCAAGTGATACACTGCCTCTATCACTGTTCATAGAAGAGCTTTATTTAGCTCATCTGTTGCAATCATGTCTTTTGGTTGTAGAGGGGTGAAAGGTATAGGCCATACTATGTCTAAACACTAGGTTTATTGTTGTTTTGGCTAAAAACAGACTGCATTAAAGCATCTTTCATCATTTACTTACCTTTTGATTTGTTCCAAATCTGTATACATTTCTTTTCCTTAGATCAACAAAAAGAATAGAGTTGTTAATAATGCGTATAACAGTCATTGGGCCCTTGTTTGATGGTAATTAGGTTCCAAAATCTCTTAGTTTAAAATCCAAATATTCAAAATTTCTACCTTTTTGTTTAACCAAATAAATTAATTTATAAAGGTTTGTAACAACTAGTCATTCATGACAGAATTTTCATTTTGGGCTAACTATCCCTATAAAGGGATATGGATTTATTTTCTCACCCTCTTGTCATTAAATTTTTTTTGTCATTTTGCATGACTTTATTTTTTGCAGAACAAAGGTGGTACCCATTGACTTGTATTGGTGTCCATACAATAGAATGTCATAGGCTTCCGCTGTTGAGTAAATTATATTTTGTGTTCTGCAGAGGAAAGAAAATCAAGAAAAATAAGCACAACTGGACAGCGATTAATTGAGGATTTTGGTGATTGTTTCATTGTTTCACCCATAATTGTAATCCTGAGTAGTTTTCTATTTGTTTTACAGCCCTTATTTAATTAAGACGTAATTTTCAATTTTGGGCCAACTACCACTTTCTTCATATAATAGTCTCAAGCTTTTTGGCAGACCAAAAAATTAAATGATATATATTTGAATACTGTCATCTTCTCTTTCAGTAGAGGATAGAGTCATCATGGATTTTCCATCATGCTCAAAGAAAAGAAACTGCACTTGTTTATTAAGTCCCTAGTGATGCTGTAAGCCTAAAAGTAGGTTCAAGGGCATTACTGTTGGACATGAATCATGAGATTGAGTTTTATTTATAACTTTTGGGCATAAAGAATTAGAACAGATTCAAGCTAAAGATGGGTGCTATGATGATAAATAGAGTATGACACTATGCTGTACTTTGCAAGAAGAAGATTTGTGTGCATTGCATACCACAAGTCAAATGGCTTTACGTACACTGTTAGACACTTGAGAGAGATTAAGGAGATTCATGCCTATAAAGCAAAAAATATGATTTTTTTATACCTATCAGACTCAAAACTTTTTATAAGAAATCTTTTTACCGGATTTTTTTATTAAATGGGAGAAATTCAGAGTGGGTTAAAAGCAGATTAATTAAATGTATCACAGTATAAGTAACTATTTATATACATTTATATATAATACAACTATTTATGTTTTTGTTGTTGTCTATAACAAACCTGTTTAAATAAATATGTAAAACATTACCTCACACCCACATTTAAAATACCCCAAAATAATAATAACTGTATTGTTTTTGTCCTTAACTATACGTAAATGCCTTTAAATCTTCAAAGATCGCATTATTAGTTTATCAATAACCTTGCATCTTTCATCATGTCTGAAAAACAATCGCATTTAATTCCTGATTCTTTAAGGTCTGCCTGCTAGTGTAGTCCACTGTTTTTGGTCAATCTTTCTTTCGGTTACTGCATCACCACTAGGGACGAGACAACATCATGTGAATCCAGTTACTTCCGTAACGGGTCTTGGATGGCAAATATGGGTGTTTGTTGTAATCTTATTACTTTATCATAAACTTTGGAAGTTGTAACTTCACAGATTTTCAGGTACCAACACACACACACAAATACCAAAATACATGTAAAATGAGTTTTAGAATCTTACAGGTACTTTAATACCAGAACTCTTTAAACTTCCTGTTTATTGACCGTAGATGAAGGAGAGGTTGGGAAAAGGAAAAGAGGGGGAGGGTTGTGAAGAAAAAGGGAAAAGAAACCCTTTAAGTAAGGGGGTTTCCACATTTCAATTGATGAGAAACAGCTTTAGGAAACTGTTCATGTTGTATACCAACTTTTTAAGCAATAATTATAGGGTTTGAGATTGTTTTATTAATGTTAATAGGGGTAGCTGCTGTAATATTTACTTACAATGGTCATGATGCAAAAGATACAGGATTTATTTGGGTTCATACCCGGGCTTTGTAACCTAGTTGTTTAGGAAGCAGCGTTTAAGTGGATGGTCAAGCTATGTGTGGGCCGACTTAAAGTTAGTGGTATAAGCAGCAGAGATGTGGGCGTCTAGGCGGGAAATCCCGCAGCACTGCTGGGAGTCTGGGAGTTCTGGAATGTTGAAGGGGCCGAGCACAGAGACAGGAAACGGAGGAAGCTGATCTGATCATAGGAATGAAAATCTGCGTATGTGACCATTTATGTTCACATGTGCATATATATGAGCAACAGAGCATGATATATAGATCTTTAGGGTTTTTTAAATAATTTTGATTTCTTATGGTGTTGGAATGAAGAACGTGGCCTTGGCCATGGGCTTTAAAAATTATTTTCAGAGAATTTTCTTATTTTAATAGGCTAAGATATTTTGTCATTGTCATTTTCCTTAAAATCGGCACACATTTCATGGGTTTGAACATTGAAGAGACCCTCGAATCCTTCTCATCATTTATATTTCATTTGTATATATTTGCGTTAGGACCTGTAGATAATCTGTAAAGTTAAAAATCACAAAGTTTCGATAAAGCTAGTTTAACTTAAATCTTTGACTAAAGTAAACGCCAAAATTGTAAGCATTGAAAATTGTAATCTGAATTGTGTCATCACAGTCTCATTATGGAAATAACTGGATTCGCATAATGTTGTCCCCGTCTCTCATGGAGATGCAGTAGCTGAAACATGAACATGGATATGGGTGTTATATTTCTCACACGCGCTGAACACCATATGACCAATCAGAGTACACTGGGCTTATGCAGGCCTTATAGAGTCAGGAAATAAAACTAGTTATTATACAGGCATAATGAAATATGCGAAATAACAAGGTAAATAATAAGGGAAAAAGAGAATTCTCTTAAGATTTAATCGCATTTATAAATAGCAGAGGTCTCTTAAACACTATGCAGTGATGTCAAACATGTACCCACACAGATCTGTAGAGGTCTATAAAGTGATGGTAAGTTTTAAGTAAGTTTGGACTGTCATCGGAAAACTGAAAAGGGTTTCAATACTTGTTGTGTTCTGTATGTATTAAATATGGCAAATGTATGTTTAAATGCTTGTTTCAGTCATTTGCACATGAGCATACTTGTTTAAAAAATTGCTTTTTTATTGCATAGCGTAAATGAGCTAAACATTCTATCAGTGTCTTTTAAAAGTTTGTCTTTTTAACCTAATTTGCAATGTATTGTATTTTATTTTCTGGATTTTAAGTAACAAAAAGTAATATTTTTACCCACATATATCCAAATATATGTATATCCACAAATATCCCTAAGGCACAGTACTACCATCCATGTTAATAGAAACCAGTATATTACAATTTTGTTATACTTTTTCTTTTGTTATAACTGTTGTTGTCTAATTTTATTAGTACATTTATTTTAATTTACTTAATTGTTATACATTTTATATGGGTGATTTGTTAGCCAGACTTAAATAAATTGTAATTTTATACTGACGCTTAAATAAATAGACAATAAAATGTATTATTCTGACAGGAGTTGTGTGAGAAAATGTGTTTTGATTTCAGTATACGGCGGCAGTGCAAAGCTGTCAGATAAAGCACAGTTTCACAGTCAGAGTGACCCTGACAGCCTGCTTATAAATACAAAGATACCATGTGCCTGACATAGCTTGCAAGCTTTGTTTGGATGTGGCTCACAAATTAGCCATTGCCATATTTCATATTTGTCTTGGTGTCATGGGCCGTGATTGTCAGGGATATGTCATTTTTGAAAACATCATCTTCTGTCTTAAGGTTGGTCAGACTACTTATGGATACGAATGATAGAGAATCATGCTATTAATGTTAATGCTAATGTGACTTGCCTATAAAACGTTTATATTGTTATTCATTTTATACTGCATAAATGCTTTTGCCATTCAAAGGACTTGCTCACAGCTTAATCGTGTTCCCATCAAATAAATATTCAGATTTTACATTAATGTATTTGAAAATCCAATGAGATTTCTTTCCTTAATGGCTTCAACTCAATTTTACGCAATCTAATCAAAGTCACTATTTAATGGAATAAAATCTCTTGTGTGTCCTCCCTGCACAGAGAATAAAACTCTTTACACTTCCTCAAACTTACTGATAAAAATCTGAAACTGACTGTGTACTGAGTAATTGTTGTCACAAAGAGAATATTCAATGTGTTTACCATTGATGTGTTGGTGCTGAACACGAAATTTGTTCTGACAGTCCGACATCAACATAATAAAAGAGCTTTCAATGTCTCCTATTAAAGCTGAAGAGTGAAATCTCTCTCGTGCTCTTAAAGATCTAATGATGGGGATCTGTACTAGAATAATAATGACATGAATGGAAGTGATGGGAATATTCAGTTAGCTCTTACAATCTTTCTCATGTGTTTTAATACCAACACAGAAGGCATCATCTGACGGCTTCAAGTAATATTTATAATGAGATGGCCTTTTTAGATAATGAAATCCGTTTCAGATTTGTTGAAATGTGTCTCGATGAATGCTAATGAGAAGTGATGTCAGATTGCATTTTCTCGAGGTCGATCACTTTGGTTTGTTTTCGAGTATCTGGATGTTGAGTCAGTCCCCTTCCAATGTATAAGCATCAGTTAACAACTATTAGGAGTTTAGAAATTTCTCATTAAAGAGACCCTTGTTTAGTGATTAAACTTTTAAAAATCATATTGTTGTTTATAACAGGCATGTTCTTGCGCTTAATGGCTGTACCAAAATGTATGAATCTAAAATGTTCCTTATCACTTCATACCTTTTGCCATAAGCGGTGCTCTGTGTGTCCTTTGCAGATCAGACATTGACAGAATGTCAATGTGTTGTGATGTTGACAGCATGCTAACGCCAAACTTTTTGGCAATGAGTTATGAGTTTTCTGTGTGCTTACTAAACGATTAACTGTGCTGTGAAGTGTCATTACGCTACCTAAGAACAGGGGTTTTCAAACTGGGTGTCAGGGACCTCAGGGGGTCGCTAGAAGGTTGCAAGGGGTCCCCAGAACATTTCAGGAAAAAAGCCTTTTTTTTCTTTCCTTACACATAAAAAGGATGGGTATGTATTTAAGAGAGGGGGACCCTGGTAAAAGATGCATTATAAAGTCTCAAAACCCTTATACAATGTGTCCAGTGCGGTAGCATTCAATGTTTTGGTATGGGGTAAACAATGCAACCAATATACTAATTATTGTAATATACTGAAAATTAAGAAACTTTTATTGATGTTTTTATTTGTTCCTTGTTATTTTTTATTAATTGTAAATTGTTATAGATGTATTTTTTTTTTTTTTATAAAGATCTTTGACTGTGAAGGTCTTTGAATCTGTTGATTTTATGAAATGTTGTTCATGAAATAAGTTTGCCAAAAGTAGCCTTTGGTGCTGACTTGGAATTCAAAATAATTAGCGTATTATACAGTATTAAAATATAATTACCAATTATACTCTGTTAAGTTGTGTTTTTGAAAAAAGTGGTGAAAATGATCAAGATTTATTGAAGGCAATATTTAGATTTAGATTTTTAACGCATGGCATTAAAATGCCGCTATATTGATGTATTAAATGTGAATAAATGTGTACCAATGCAGGAACTAGAGGGGATGTAGTCCGGACCGGCTGTTTTTGTAGTTGGTTTCTGTTTAATAAAATATCTCGCTTGCCATTGAACTTTGAGATTTATACTTTTACAGGTGTTATTTATACTCTTACAACAACATTTTACACAAATTCAAGTTTGAAATATAGATCTACGTTGCATGGCATCTTTAGTAACTTCAGACAGGTTTTTCATGGTAATATGAATAATAAAAGTTTAATTGATACATTCTTAATGTTTTTGGTTTAATCAACAGATAAAAATCTTTGTAATCATTAACTACATAATTTATTTCTTTTAGGAATAAAGAGCTCAAGTAAAGCTTAACTTTCATTGTGTAATCGCACTGTGCCCTCATTTTCTTAAGTCAACAGAACAGAAAGGGCACATTATGTATTTTCAGCTTCATTTCATTAATAAAATTTTCTCTCTCTTTCTTTCTCAGAGCTGGAGGCAAAAGAGGCATGTGATTGGCTCAGGGCAGCAGGCTTTCCTCAGTATGCTCAGTTTTATGAAGGTAATCAAACTTTCCCTAAAAAGCTCGTTCTCCCTCTGAGTTTCCACATGCTCTTTTTTACCCTAGAAAATTGTGTGTCTGTGCTTTTTCTCTTTCTTCTGGTGTTCCCCATCTTGTCCTTTGAGAAAAGGGCAGTGATGAGACATCTCTCACTCTCTCTCTGTCCCTGTTCAGGACTGAATGGATGGAAGCACTCAGACAGCTTAAATGTTATTGTTATGTTTCAGGCTAAACGATGGGGGAAATAGAGTTGAGACTAGATGGCGTTTCGTTCAAATCCCTTTTGGCTTGTGAGTGTAAAGCCATGCTTAACCAGTGAGTTTTCCACAGCACAGGTGCTAAGATATTTGAAGCTTGCTTTAGTTTTGATGGTCCCTTTACCCAGGAGAGGTTTATTTGCACAATTTCACATACATACACCAAAGATAATCAAATCTGGAAATTCAATGCCTGCTAAATCAGATGACAGAAGGAAAGTCTATTTTAAGACTAAAAAAGCATAAAAGAAAAGTTAACCCTGAAATAAAATAGTTTGTCATCATTTAATAATGCTGACATCCTCAAACACTGACTTTCTCCAACAAGTTCAACAAATCCTTGAATTTTTTCTGTGTTATGTATTGAAGGTGAATGACGATGGGTGATGTCAAGCAGGAAAATCTGACACAAAAGTATCATTAAAATTGTCTATATGACTTGTGTTCTATATTTGGTGTAGTCCGAGGTCATACTGACGCTATGATGGGAAGTCTACAATCTGAGTTCTTTTACCTGACAATTACAGTTGCTGGAGATTTGACGTATGTGACATGAAACGTATCTTGCCTCGCAACCAACTGCAGGATCTGTCGCATTAGATATCCAAAAAATGCATTTTGTTTCTTGACCATTACATGATAAACATTTGTCTTCTTTTTCACCTTTAGGAAAGGTTTTGTGAACAATTCCTTTAATGTGTTAGCCAAAAACCTGAAACTGTATTCCAAAGCCATTAAATCTGCCTTCCAGGAAGCCAGTAATTTTTAATGATGTGTGGTCTCCAAGTTTTAGTTTTATGAAAATCTGGAGGGACCTGTTGTAGTTTCAATACCTACAGAATTTTGTCACTGGAGCTGTTTTTCATAAAGCATGCGTTTCTTTGACCCAGACAATGACAAATCCACAAACAAGTTCTGATATTAGCCTGCTGAAATTTCACAAGCGGGACTAAACCGACACCTGAATGCAGATAAAGCTGTTTTTAAATCAGGCCTCTTTAGGCACCCAAGGCCGTTGAATATAAAACGATGCCAAAATGTGTTTCCATCCATCCTTATGAAAGGCAATAATGCTTCCCTGATGTTTATACACAATTGTGGATTTTATTCCTGGGAATAAACTACAATAATGTTAACAAGGGCTGGGAAGTGCATGGAAATTAACGCATCAGTAGTATTTTAAGTTAGTTTGAGAGTGACAGCCAAATGCATAAATTTAAGAAGATATTTGTTAAAGAAACATGCCATCTGTTAGTGTTTAAAAAAGAAACGTTTTGTTGCTTTAAAAACCTTTTCGCTGAGGAAAATTGCAAAGCAGGAACCAACACTTCTATTCACTTGTCTCATTGGAGACCTGACAAACACCTGCCATCTGCTCGACTTCCTCTGACAGACTTGTGTATTTTTTAGTCTGCATGTCACAGACTAAACAGAGTGCCCTCTATTCACTGGCTCTTGGCCTGCATCAGCTGTGACAGAAAAAGGGATGTGCTGAATTAAAGATGCCATGCCCTTGTTTCTACTTGTGACGTATAAGGCTCATATTAGAGATATTCTTAGTGTTATATATCAAAGCAGAATTGAACTCATTAGGGTTAATTTTGTCAGGAGATTTTGATTTAGTTTTAGGCATAGTCTTAAATGCCAAATTCATTTTAGTCTTCAGCTTTGTTTTAGTTTAAACCTTAATATAGTCGACAAAAAAGTAAAAAAATTTAGTTGACTATATCCACGGTAAACTTTTTTGACTGAACTATGTTGGGTTTAGTTTGTGTAATATAGTTAAACTGTTGCATTATATAAAATATTATCAAATAAGACCAAATAAACTCCCTGGTTCCGAGTTTTATTATAAAAGGTGATTTATTCCGTATTAATAAGCCGTTTTTTTTTTCATCATAAGGAATGTGTCAAGAAGGAAAATTTACTTAAATGTTTCCTTCCTTCTTACACATCAATAAAACGAAATGAAAATATTACTTTGGATTTAAACAGGATTATTTGTAGAGCCGTGGTGCAATGGGACATGCACAGCGTACAAAATCATGTTCGAAGAAAACTCCGGATTGGATTCTTTCCAAAACCTCCCTCCCTCACATTTTCGTCTGTATAATTTATTATAGTTTCGACATCAGCACTTAAAATAAAATGCGAAGGATCATGTGATTAAAGGAATATGTAATATGTAAACTATACCAAACATATATTGTCAAAGAAATTAACACTGGAACCCAGTGGCATTTGCGTAAAAATAACTTTAAAGGAATGGTATTAAGGATTTGATGTTTTTGATGCACTGACTGATCACTAAATAACTGCTGTGAATCAGTAGAGGTCATTACTGAGGGATTCTGTGATCTCTTTTGTCTATTGATGTTCAGCTTCAGCATAACTGCTAGAGATTTCCCTCTTTTATCTCAGCGTCGTCCCATGACGCTCTATTAAAAACTCAATAGTCGGTGCTGTGTTGTTAAACTGCAGGGTTCCGGGTGCGAATGCTTTGACACTTTTTTAGCTTCGTGGCAAGTACCTTGTATTAAAAACCTGCTTGTGGTGAGGTGCAAGTGAGAAAACTCACTTTTTTATGTATATAGGCCATTGCAATATCAAATGCCCTTAAGGGGGGGGGGTTACCTGTACATCTGACCTGTCCGTAACATCTACATTGTTGTCCAACACTGTTCTAATTTATGCTTGTTTGTCATTGTCTGTGTCAACAGCCACTGGCCAGTACGTGTCAGTAATTTCAGAGGAAAAATGTAGAGCTCTGTTCCAAAATGAGAGAAATCCATTTTAATAGTATTCTAAAAATATATATATTTTTTTTTTATCTGGGCCCTTACATTTGGTTACTATTAAATTTTTCCTGTTAATATTCATTTTTCTCTTGGCTCAGTCCGAACATGTTAAAACGATAATCAGACAAAATATTGTAGTATAAATTCTGGAAGGGTATAGTTTTGGAAAAGAGCTCTTCAATTGTTGTTTGTTTAAATGCCATGATAGTGAGCGTCTGCTAAATGCCTAAATGTAAATGTAAATATAGTGATCTTGATGGGTAAAATACAATGTTAAAATGTTTGTTCCTGGAATGTTTCTTTTGAGTAGAGCAAATAAAATTTTTCCTTCAAGCAGAACATTAAACAGATGTGCAGAAAGAAAGAATCGTTGGCGTTCCTTGAACTATATGGATAAGCACTTTTGAAGTTCTTAATAACTTAAACAGTTTGAGCATTTGGAACTTGTGTTGGCTTTGTACACACTGACACTAAATTTGCCTTTCTGTATTAAAATTGGCTTACTTAATTCAAATTTGACTTTGTTTGATTTTGGGTTGATTAAGATTTCCTTTGTCTTTGTTGTGTGTAAGATATTGAATAGGAATGAAGTAAGGGAGTCATTCGTTAAACCTACATTTTCTCAGAAAGGAAGGAGGTTGAAACAAAAGCTGGAAATGGGACACCTCGACAGTGTTAAAATGTGCACACACACAGTCACACAAACAGTAAACAGGTATACACATGATGAACTGTTTTTAATCTTGTTCTGACAGAAATAGGGCCACCCAGAGTTTAGTGTTGTCACTACATTATTATAATAGAACTTCACCTGTTCCATTTTAAGAGGTGACTGCCATTAAAATGTATGGATTTTTACACTGTGGTCCATAAAAAAAGACTCTACCTAAGTCAACAAAATGTAAGTTTAAAGCAAGTTCTAAGAATGTTAAAAATTCTTCAGAATGTTATGTTTGCTGTCTTAAGACACAGCAACACTGTGACTATTTTATTTCTGGTTTTGACAGTAAAAATCGTGTGGTTTTTTCAGACCACATTGTATATTCTACAGAGAGGGGATATTGTTTTATTGTTACAGGTTTATCAGAAAATGGTTATAAAATATTATGCACTATTGTTAAGTTAATATGCAATAGACTAGAATAGGAGAAATCTGATTGACAGTTACAAATTTTAGATATATATAATCATTCCCATAATGTCATCCACACACATTTATGACTTTACTGTATTCAACTCACGTTCACTCTGTTGCACCTTAGCTTATTTTTATGCACATATATTGTTTACACAATGCAGAACGTGAAAACTCTGTGTTTAGTGTGTAATGTGTAGTGCTAACTGTATGTATGTACATAGTGTGTTTAATGTTGTGTTCACTGTAAGTATGTCCAATAGTACACTGTGTGTACTGATTATATGTATGTGCATATTGCACATTTTCATCTGTGTGAAGTCTTTATTATATGTTATATGTCACATGTTATATGTCACATGTTAACTATTGCGACACTTTGTGGAGCAAGCTCCCAAGAATTTCACTCACAAAGGCTCATGTGCTGTGATGATGTGACAATAACGGTGACTTTGACTTTTGACTTTTTTTGTTTGTGTTTCTAGGGTATAGAGTATTACTGTGTTGTGTGGTTATTCGCCATATCTATTGTATGATACCGCAGCAGTGCTGACCTTTACATTATTTTTAACCAAAACAAGTAAATTTGTTTTATTTTAATAATGTATTATAATGTTGTTCGAGGTCGAATTTCTGTAAGTCAATAAGCACGGCCTTTTCCATAAAGTCATGTAAAGTGATTCCTTTGTGCCAACTTAACAAAAAAGTATTTTTACCATGTTTAATTTATTGATTCTCTATTGTATTTAGTAAAATACACTAAAGAATTGCACTATATTTGTTTCAAATACATATCTGAAAAGCTGTTATTGTTGGATATATATTAAGATGTTATATTTATATTTGAGCTATGCATAAAAAGCAAGCTTTGTTTATTTTAATTTAAAGTATTTCTTATTTTTACAAAAAGTAAAATACACTAAGTGTAAAAATGTGCTCTGGCCAAAGCATATACACCAATGTCAATATTAAACATAAGACCAGAAAGTCTCATACATATTAATAGACTTTTTGTATCGTCCCTACATGTTTTGTCATTTATTTCGTGGAATAAAGGGTGAAGGCATGTATGACTAATCGTTGTTCTATTCTTCCAAACTAACCACTGGCCTAAGTGTTACATTTGTTTTCCGGAAGCTTAAATTAGCCTTATTATGTACTGTAGTTAATTCTGTCATACTTCTGTGTGTGTTCAGCCTCTCTGTTTCCCATCGAGATCTCCGCTGTGAGGAGAGACCACGAGTTTCTGGATCACGACTCTCTCAAGGCATTATGCAGGTGAGAAACAATTGCGTATTCATGTCAATAGAAATTCCATATATATATTCTATTCTTTTTTTATAAACATAATTTCAGTGTTTGAGTTCGTAAGCTCTTCACCTTGTACCCATTGCATACACCATTGAATTACAACAACAGTTAAAACGAAAAAGAATTACTGTAGTAACCTCATAAGGTGACATTGATGTTTCTTAAATTTACATTTAACATTGTGCGTCATGTGTCACAGGATGGCTTTCTCATTTCTTACAGCCTTTCCAAGCCCATTTCTGATCATTATGGAGATGGGAACTTTGTGTCAGAAGGCCTTGCTGTGTTTTATTGTTCTATGATTTTCCCTTTTCATCCTGAACTTTATTCTCGCTTTTTTGTTTCGTTCATGCGGAATAAGTGATTAAGTGACCGGTCACACCTGAAGAATTCATGGAGCGAATGGCCTTTTCTACAAAGATAGTGAATAAACAGAAAGAGGGAAATTACATTTCCCAGGGTGCAACTGGTGCCGCTGGTCTTTGAGAGATAGAAGAAGAGAGATGAAGAGAATATGCCATCTGTCCTTAAGCAGCCAATGACGCACAGTTTAGAGAAAGTATAGAGAAAGCACATTGAGATAGAAACACACACAAACTGTTGGGGAAGCAGAAATACTGAAAATAAGTTAATGAAATTGTATATTTTAAGAAAGCAACCTGAATGATGTGTGTTAGATTTGTATCAGTAGCAAAATGTTGGCTTGAGAGTAATACTGGGTCACTGGCACCTCAGTACCTGTTAAATTCAAAACTTTTGTGATGCCATAAAACTTGGGATTGTCAATAATACAGTGCCAGTACTTTGTTCATTTTATATTTCTGTGAATCCATTAAAGCACATGGGAAATGTTAACAAGGATACTATAGTATATTTGGTGCTCGTTAAAGTTGTTGGCTAGTTCACCAACAAATTAATATTCTACTCATTTGAGTCATTGATATCCACAAAAAAGATATTTTGAAGAATGTTGGTAACTGGCACCAATTCACATGCATTGGTTTGGTTTCTGTATAATAGAAGTTAATGGATACCACTGCTGTTCAGTTATCAATATTCTTAAAAATGTCGTCTATTATGTGCTCTGGAAGAAAGACTCGCAGGTTTTATATGGCAATAGTAAGAGTAAATGATAACAGAATTTTTTTTTTGAGGGAACTATCAGTAAATCTATGTTTTAACTTTAACGATAAATTGATGTGCTTTTAAATGTTGGCAAAGGTCGTCTTTCGAAGTTAAAAGCATATAAAACCTTTAGTACAGTCTCTTGTTTCCACCCAAAAAATCTTTAATATTGACTAAATAAAACCATTGATTGAAATCATGGAGAAATTAGTAGTTGAAATAAAATTTAAATGCTTGTCTTTTCAGAATTAAATGTTCCTACTTTAGTCTGGTTTTCACAGGCTGGTTTGTTTATTATTATTTCCACCAGGGTAGCATTTTGTAAGGTATTAACATTTATGAAAGATTTTTTCCATGTTGAATGAAAGGAAAGAGCATTTTAAGCATTGTTGTTTACATCTTGTTTAATGGTCTATACATCGATTTAGTGTCTAGTAGCTAAGAACTCTGAATGTTTGTAAAGATCCTTTCTATATGTTCCCCGAAGTTAGATATGCAAATCATGTAATGTATACAAAAATGAATTCAAACAAGAAAAGCAGCTTTTGTTTTTAAAATGTGTCGTGTTTTCTGACATATGTGGATATGCCCTAAAGTGCCTTGGCCAATGCATTAAACAAAAAGCAATTTTGAATGCATTTTATTTGTTTATCATAACTGTTTTATATCATAATTAATTGCGATCAGGATATCTTGCAGAAATTTTATGGCACTTTTTTTTTTTCAAAACCCTGAGTAGTAATGTTTTAAGTTGTTAAAACCAGATTTTTCCTGGTTAAGGCATTGACTCTTGCAGCGGTTATAGAAAAGTCAACCTGCTCCTTCAGAAATGCTGAAGTTGTTTTGGAATCCATTCCGCCCCATCACACCCCCACCAGCCCTCTTACGTTAGTGAGCTTATGAGCTCATCTGTTCATCTCTCTGCCTCTCTGCTTGTCTCTCTATGAAGTGGTCTCATGCAGTGGGTGTCTTGCCGCCTGAGCGGAGGTGGCAGTCTGTGCCAGTGTTGCCAAATAGCTTAAAGATGAAACGGACTACCAGGTTTACCTCAGCAAAAGATGGAATACATGCTGTCAGTCAGCTTTTTATTGAAATCTGACACGTTTTCCTGGGCTGTGGTTTTAAAACAATGTTGGATTAATGTAGTACCTTGGTAATTTAACAGCTGACTTTCTCATGTAAAACGTGAAAAATATATTTTGCGTCACTTGATGGGTGATTTGACCTTGGAGCTCACATTTCACCTGCACATTTATTCATTAGGCAGACGTTTTTATCCAAAGCAACTTACAAGTATTACACAGTTGCCATTATTACTGCAAAGCAAACGGGGCTAAGGTGTCTTACTTTCTAAGGAGTCCATCTTTCTAACCACCAGACCCCGACTTACATCCAAGTTGTTGTATTGCCCGTGCTGTAAGCTCAAGACTCTGCAGTTTATTTAGCAGATGGTTTGCATCATATCATATGATATATTTGGTAATGTTCTGATCAGTTAGTGTCAAGACATTGCACATTCGGTTTATTTAATTTCATTTTCAGTTTAGCTACCATCATGGATTAGAACAATTGTCATAAAGTCTGAGGTTGTGTGGTTTGTACTTTTGTTCTTATTCACTTTCTACTTATTATTTTCAAAGCCATGGCCAAATTTTTAGGCCTAAACATGAATCCACGCTTTTTCAAAAATCAGTTTCTCATACCAAACACACTTGGTTTCTTTGTGCTTTAAGTTTTCCAGGATTAGTTTTGTTCCCTCATGCAGAAAAAAGCATTATGATATTGTGAAATCCTGTGGCCAGGCCACCAGGGCCAAACAATGTGTTTGCCTATATGTGTTCAACAGCAGTCCTGTGGCCATTGGGGAGGAACAAATAAACAGACTAATATAAAGACTCCGTCAAAACAGACTTGATTGATAGAGGCTGTGGATGTGTGGATGCCAAATTTAGATGCCTCGTTGTACAAAAAGCGTTAGATTTTTTGTTTATGAAAACAGAACTTGTTAGTCATATAAGTTAGAATATCATATAATTTGAATTCATTAAGAAGAAGATGAATGGCAACTCTCTCTTTCTCTCTGCTGGGATGGGTCTTACTAGTCTATTCACATCAACCGAAAACAGGCCCTTAATGATGTAATGACATAGTGATGAATGCCTCTCTACCTTTAACAAAAGCGCTGTCATGTCAAAGCTGATCAGGTACAGATGGTCAGAGCAGTGGAGTCAAGATCAGGCCAAACACAGGTTTGATAGATCCATCACTCTGTCGAGTGTGACATTAATGCAATTCAGCCTGGGAATCATCAGAGCTCCAACAGCATATAAAGCATACAAACACTTTTCAACACAGACTCTTAAAACTGCTCAGAATTCCGCTAGAACCGTATCGTTATAATGTGGTAAATTTTTTACATTTATGAGTTAAAACATTTTAACAGAAATAATTTTTTCTTCTCATGGTTAAATAGGCAGTGAAATAAAAAGTCATAACAACAAATACTTGAATACATTACATGACATAATCCTAATTTTAGCCCCAATTTTTAGTCTGGGCTAGTTAACAGTTGTTGCAGAATGTCAGATTACTCCGTGCGGTCGACTTTTTTCTCAGAAAGTTGTGTAATTGATGACGTTAACCAGGAGGATATCAAAATGTGTTTGATATTTGGAGCTGATTTATTTGGTGATAACATATTAACTTTTAAAATACATGTTAATAAAACTGTATACTTTTATATCTCTGTAAACCTGATCACTTTACTAACAGGCCTAAATTAGTTTCCAATAAAACCCTGAAACCCTTTTTTTTGTGTGCATGATAAGCTGGGCGGACGTGCTTTATCTATGTGCTCACATTATTTCAAAGCTGAACGTGTACAGATGGTAAGCGCAGTGAAGTTAAGATCATGCCAAACACGGGTTTGATAGGTCCATCACTCTGTCCAGCATGACATTAATAGGATTCATCTTAGGAATCATCAGAGCTCAATCAACATCAATAACATACAAACATTGACTTGATAAATTCACTAACTGCAACTATTTAACAGAATACCACCCTGAAAACAGCTATACTTTTAGCCATGACAACTATACATTAACAATCAGTATGTTCTTACTTGTATTGCGTATCTACTGGCAGTTGACTATTGATGGTTTTGACATAATGACAAGAACATACAATCAGTATTTCAAGCTCACACAGCAGAGACTCTGTTTTATTCAGAGTGACATATAGTACAGTAATTACATAGCAGTCTGCTTTGGGGATAAGTGTATTGCTCAGGGACACACTGGCCCTGTTAACACTCAGTATTAACATCTACTATGGGTGGTCATTAAAGAGACATTTACATCAGTATTAACATGGAGCATCTGGGAGCACTAGTAACTGGTGTCAAAATCTTGTAATTCCCTGAGCAGCCTTACTCTTTGACAACTTCTTTAAATTATGTAATGTCTCTGATTTGTGTACATTTTGCGACCCTCAAAGTCTTATAAATGGATGAAAATTTCCACACTTTTAAGAACATTAATTTTCTCATGGTTAAATCTGTAATTTCTAGCTTTGTTTTCTTGTGTCTTATGTCGCATCTTAAGTGTGAGTACAAATGTTTAGGACACAGTGTCAATTTAAGGTCAAATGTGTCTTTTTTTGGTAGATCTATTGAAGGAAATACAATATGACATATATAACTGTCCTCAGAGTTGTATAGATGCCTACATAATGTTTTTATGAACTTAGAATGAGCTTTGTCTTTTTTTCTGCGGGTCCTCTTACATGAAATTAAGATACAATGTTATTTTGCATTACACTTTTATTTTAAACAATTCCTTAAAAGTGAATCTAGAATTACAGAGTCGTTTGATGTAAAAAATGATCATATCGAGATACTAGGTATCATTTCATAAAATTTCCGTTTGATGTCACTTTAATTCAACTATTGTTTCCAAATTAACCTGCAGTTTTATGTGTCAAACAGAAATGTTTAAATGTTTATGTTTGTGTTTTTGCAATTTTAAAAATAAGTCTGTCATCTGTCAGATAAATACATCTGTCCACTGTAAAGAATGTTAAAAATGTGTTTCTTTAGGTAGTGTATATTTTCTCTTTCATAGCCTACATCCATGCGGTCACTACATCATTAACCACCATTCCACACATTTTCGCTAAGAACATTTTACTAAACAAAAAGCATATTACATTATATTATCTTAAGAAAATGTCAATTTCAAACGTAACATACTTAATATTCCATCTGTGTATTTGTGTGTTTAGGAGGCTAACAACCCTGAACAAATGTGCCGCGATGAGCCTTGAGGTTCATTTCCAATGTAAACAGGTAAACAAACATGCTGTCCACTTCTAATTTAAAATGTGATGATCTGCTGGGCTGCCAGCTGCTGTTCTCTTGTCATCATTAGTGCATGCTTAAATGAGATAGAACGTAAGATAAAAATAAGACTGAACTACAGTCATCAAACATTAAAATTTTCTGACTCTGCCTGTGTGTTCCTCTCAGCAAAGTGAGGATTCTGAAGAGGATGACGCATGTGCTCTCAGTTCCCGCTGGGCATTTCAACGTGAGAGTAAAACATGGTCCCGTCTCCGCACCCTCTCTCCCAACCCTGTCATGCCAGGCAACAGGACCTCCACCTTACGACCCTCAGGAAGCAGTGACAGTGTGCTGAGTGACAATAGTCTCCTAGACATCACCTCTCTGACCTCTGACCTCAGCACTAGCAGTTTAAGCTTGGAAAGTACCCGGGAAACGACATCTCCAGATGCATTGGGCTTATCGCCGGTTTGCGTCTCAACCAGCCAAGATGAAAACGACGAAGCTGGATCCGCTTCTTCTCTGCCTTCCGTACGAGAGAAGGCAAAGCGGCCTTCTAGAACATTCTTGCGAAGGAGAGAGTCGGTAAAGAAGAGGGACCAGGAGAAAGGAAAAGTCCCTTTGAGTGTTTTAGCAGTATCTCAACATCATCCACAGTCAGGTTTACACTGCACGTCTGATTCAAGTTTGCCTGGACAGACCACAAACAAATGCAGGAATGCCAAAGATGTCACTTGGAAGTCACATACTATATGCCGAAGTAACGTAAGCCAGCAGGCTCCTCAACACAAGCCTCAAAGAGCGTGCCTTTACCTGGAGGACTACCAGTTAACTTGGGAGATGCCTAAGTTAACCAATCAAAATCGTAAGAGGAAAGAAGATCGTGTGGTTCATCTCCCCTTTGACCACAAACCTGGAACCTTCCCCAAGTCTTTATCGATAGAGAGCATATGTCCGCTTCCCATTTCTCAAAGTCCCGACCACACGGACTGGACGGGAGAAGATGGAGACTTCTCATTGGATGGAAGCATTAGCCATTGTGGATCTCAAGATCTTTTCTCATCTTGTTTTGGGAAGAGAAGAAACTCTGTGAACTCCATTGGAAGCATATACGACAACGTTCCAGGAGCCGCAGACAGACCGTGTGACACATTTGACCCTGGAAAAGACGAGACCTTTCAGCATCTAGATGATATTTTACAGCATGTGCACGGTCTGCAGCACAACATCGACGAATGGTCTCGCTCACTCGGCATTCAGCAATTAGACCAGTCTCATGCAGAGACTGAGTCTACGGCGGACACAACATTACCTAACAGTTTGGCAAACTCGCTTAACTTTGATGAGCGTTCCATGTCAGATGTTGGAACAACAGCGAGTGATTATGATAGTGGAGGAAACTCCATGAATGAGGGAGAGGGAGGAATGAGAGAGAGGAGGGACTCTGGGGTGGGAGCATCACTCACTAGGCCCAGCAGGTGAGTAAATGTTGGAGTGAGAGAAGGTGTGTGTGAGTGTTTGAAGGGTGTAAATTCTAACCTGTCCTGGCACTTATCCAGACACTTAACCACACAGAATGTTTTTACTGCTGTGAAAGAACATGAGCGAAATGCAGGCCAGTCGGTTCGTCTTGGAGATTGGTGAAAGTGACAGCTGTGTCTTTAAGACCTCAGAAATCCTCATCTTTTTGTTATATGAAATGATGTTGTCATTTACACACCCAAAGGGTCATTGTAAACCTTTAAAATCTTCTTTCTTTTACAAATGACAAAAGAAGATATTTTTAAGAAAGTTGATTACCGACCAGCAGTGGCACTCATTCAATTGTTTTGGACTTAAAACTATTAAAAATGAATAGGTGCATGTTCTCAACATTCTTTCATAATTTCTTATTTTGTGTTCTGCAGAAGGTAGAAATGCAAACAGGGTTGAAATTACAACATGCAGACTAAATGATTAAAGATTTATATTTGGGTGAACGATATGAAAATGTAATGACACTGTTCACAACAAATAGAAACATTGCAATGCATTGCTTGGGAAAGTTTGCTTAACGGATTGTTAAAACACCAAAAAATAGCCATTTTGAGTTTCACACACACACACACACACACACACACACGCGTATCAAGGTTGTTTATACATTCTACGAATATTAAAAAAAATCCTATAATTTTTTGCCAGGACAGCAATTTGCAAATTTATGGTTAAAGAAATACTACGCAACTGAACACCAACAGACATTCTGGTTTAACATAAATGCATTTGTAAAGCTGATTTTATATGACGAATATCATATTTGTTCAGTTTTCGCCTTGATATAGTAACATACTGCAGAAACACAAAAAAATTATCACAAATAGATAGCTGTAATTGAAGACTATTGTAATTTTGTAATTATGTATCTGTTTCATACCATAACTGTAATTTGATTCTTTTTTTGTTTAATTGTGCAGCGGTAGGCCTATTTGTATGTTAAGAATTTGGTGTCAAATGTAAATACTGACTCTTTTGTCAGCAAAATATGAATACGGTCATGTAGTCATATGCATGTCATCAGTATCAACAGTGTCATTTTGAAAGCTGTTTTAAGTCTTGCATATTGAGACTCTCATTGTGCTGTTTTTGTGTAAATGAACAGTCAAAACTTTCTGTTTTTAATCTAAACATTGTACCTCTTGCTTTCTGGTTCTACCCATCTGCTCATCATTTGATTCCCCCCTCTCTGTGACCAGAAAGTTGCGATGGCACAGTTTCCAGAACTCTCATCGTCCAAGCGTGACATCTGCATCTTTAGAGATCAACCGGCAGTCGGCTGCTCAGCTCAACCTCCTCCAAAAGTTCAGTCTCTTACGACTGACTGCTATACTTGAGAAACATACAGACACCAGCAAACACGGCTGGAACTGGTAATAAGGCGCTTTCATTTGTGCATGGTCTAAATTTCACATAGCATTCAAGATACGTTTTTACACAAACCCAAAAGGAATCGAACACCACACAGTCATTATTAGGATTTGAGTTTCCCTTTGCTATTCTAACATGCTTCTTCCCACTAGATGTTAAAAAACAATGTGTAGGGTTTAGCTTCCATTCAGTTGCATCAGTGAGGTGCTAACTTTGGGAGATGGGGCCTGACTCACAGTTCCAATTCATCCAGAAGGTGTTTAATGGGCTTCACGTCTGGGTTTGTGCAGGCCAGACTTAACACCATTAAAAAACACATTTCTTCATGGACCTTACTCTGTGCAAGGACACACTGTTTTACAATTTCCCCAGGATATTGCCTGACTTTATAGGTGATTTTAAGAAGCTGTTAGTGAAGTCTGAAATGGCAAAGTCTGTTCATTAGGAGTGCTGTATTCTTATGCAACGTAAATGGGTGTTGCTGCTCAGACTAATACTGACTCATTAGGTCAGACATGAAATTGATGCTTTGGAAAATCTAATTTGAGACAAAAGTGTTTTCTAATTGCACGATCAGTTTGGAAAAACCACACTAGCAGATGCAGTTAATGACTACATCTTTCTGACTCTTTGTATCTGCTTCCCTGCTGTCTCTCGCTGAAAATTACATTCATATCTACCTCCGCCAACAGGGCTAAAATTGCAGTTGTGTTTATGAACACACATACAGGCACACACCGTTGGCTCTCCAGTCATTTTATGTGGCATTGCGATAGTGACTGTAAATTGGTTTATAATTTTTGCATTTGCCAATTTTAAACTCCAGCTGCTAGGAAGGGCTTTAGATGAGAAGCTTATAGGTCTATCTGAAACTGTCATGACCCTCCGATCTAATGGATGATTCATTTTAGTCTGAACAGCTCAGTGAGGATGCATTATCACTTTTACTACACATGCATATATACGCTACAGTCAAAGGCCTGTGTCAGTGTCAATGTCAAAGTGAGCAAACGTAACCCATTTTCACAGATATCTCTCTCTCTGTTTTCTCATGTGAAGGAATGTCCGCTTGCTGTAATGATATGCATGTCTTTCAGGGACCTTGCATGTCTTGTTTTGCAAACCCACATATATATTTTTTCTAAACCAATTTTTATTTAAGCTATATTACAAAACTGATGTTATTCGCTATACAAGGGCAGCTGTTTACACATTTCTCTTAATAAGAATTTAACATAATGTGAATTATGTAATACACATAATATGGCAAACAGTTTTATGTTGGAAATATCTGAAAAGGTTATGCTGGATCAATCATTATTATTCCATGTGACAAGTTTACAAGAATTTTCCCAGAAAAGAAAATAACGCAAAAAATAATTTGCAGATCTTTGAAAATAATGTTAAAGGGACACTACCCATAAATGAAAATACTGTCATGAATTACTCATCCTCAAGTTTTTATTTGTCACATTGGACAAAAGTCTATTATGGTTGTTAATGAATCTTGGTTTGTACCATTTTTCTAAATATCACTTCTTATGTTCAACGGAACATAGACATTTGTACAGGTTTGGAACTAATTAAGGGTGAATAGTTCATAAATATAGAACCGTTTTTTTTTTGTACTTTAATTAATAAGTTGTTATTTCTAAAATAAAATTGTACTCTGTACATTGAAGGCCAAAAAATGATAAGTAGAAAAAATCAGTAAATATCATTTTTTGGGTTATGTGTGTCAAATCTGCTCTTCTTTGTGAGGTGTCATTATATCATTGATATAATTGTATAAAATGAACCTTCATTTCTTGTGTTTTTCTCTCTGTTTGGTTAGGGTGGTTCCCAAGTTCATGAAGCGTTCCAAAGTTCCCGATTACAAAGATAAACACGTATTCGGAGTTCCCCCTATCGTTAATGTCCAGCGAACCGGTCAGCCCCTCCCACAGAGCATACAGCAAGCGATGAGATACCTGCGCAGCCAATGTCTGGAGAAGGTCCTTGAATAAACACTCTCACAATGCACTCAAACACACACTTCTTTTATTCAGTGTCTAACCTCTGTCTCTCTCCTTCAGGTGGGAATATTCAGGAAATCTGGAGTTAAGTCTCGCATCCAGGCCCTCAGGCAGCTTAATGAGAATTCCCCTGATCATGTGACCTACCAGGGCCAATCAGCTTATGACGTGGCTGACCTGATTAAACAGTACTTTAGGGATCTGCCTGAACCGGTGCTCACCTCCAAACTTACAGACACTTTTTTGCACATATACCAGTGTGAGTTACACACACACACACACACACACACACACACACACACACACACACACACACACACTCAGCTTTTTAAATGCCAAAGCAGTCATCCCTACATCTCAGTGTGTTTATGTGTGTAGTCGTTCCAGCTGAACAGCGTTTACAGGCCGTGCAGGCAGCTGTGATCTTGCTGCCTGATGAGAACAGAGAGGTTCTACAGACGCTACTCTATTTCCTCAGTGACATCGCATCCGCGCAGGACAACCAGATGACCGCAGACAGTCTGGCTGTGTGCCTTGCCCCCTCTGTACTGCACCTGAACACTTCAAAGAAAGATGGGACTTCACCAAGGTATGTTTGTGTGGTGTGTGCATGCTTTGCACAGTGTTGAACCTCCATGGAAATGTGTGAACTCTGCAGGTCTTTTAAGGTTACAAGTTTATATTTTAAGGACTGATATGATCCTTGTCCCAAGATAATGTTACTAAGTATAGCCGAGAGCAGACCAGCATTAATCCTATGCTCTGATATATTTTTTTAATAGGGTCAGGCAATTGTCATTTTTCGGATTTTTTACTTTTGCGATATTACATTTTAAATTAAAACCATCAAGACCCTAAACCCTTATGCATACTTATACATACAGACATTTATTTTTTTATTTAATAAAACTAAGCAATTTATATGTGAGGTTTTACAAAGATACTGTTTTGAAGAATATAGGAAAGTAAACTGTTGTAAGGCCCATTTGACAATCTTTTTTTCTATGACAGTAGTAAATGATGCCCAAGAAATTTCATTTGCTTCCATTTTTCAAATATATGTGTTCATTTGTGTTCAACAGAACTAACAAACTAAATAGAATTACAAAAATAGTATATCTTTGAAAAACTTTCAAATTTCTTTTTTATCTAATCTAGCTGAAGTCAAATATGAAATACATTTATATTTCAAGTTAGATTTATGCCTTCTTAAGGAGTAAAATGAGCAACTTCACAAAATAAGACCCCTAAAAACAAAATGATTTCTGCAAAATGAATCCTCTTTTTGATCTAAATATATGGCATTTCCATGATCTGCTCGTATGTATTTGTAATTTTTCTTCTAAAAAAAGTATGTAAATAAGTAAAAATAAATATAAATGGGTTATTTATGTTGATGACTGTGTATTATAAAACATATTTCTGTGTTCAGCGTATCATTTATTACCTAATTATCTTTATTATTTGTTGTTTATTTTATATATTTTGGAAACAGGCTTATAGGCAAAAAAAGTGGAGTGAAGCCAGACCACAAGGAGCTGAGTGAAAACATGGCTGCAACACAGTGCCTTAGTCACATGATAACAGAATGCAAGAAGCTTTTCCAGGTGAAAACTCAAATAATTTTTTATCTGTTTACATGGCATATTTCTTTACATATTTCAGTGTCCATAAACTGTAACCGTTTTTCTTAAGATCCCTCATGAAATGATGCTGCAGTCCAGGAACTCGTATGTGGCGGCTGATGCCCAGCCACTGCCTCTTCATGGTCTTGGTGTCAATGCCCTGGGTGAGCCTGTGGATTACAGAGCGTATCTGGAAGACAATATTCAATGTCTTCTCAGAGAGGCATCGGAGAGGAGTAAGGGCTGGCATCATGCCCATGGACCCGATAATACTGAACTGGCTTATAAAAAGGTTAGAGAGATTAAGATTTAGACATGGAAAAAAAGACAAGTTTGGTAAATCTACAAATTTACTTGAATTATTAGATTATTTATTGTTTGACACAGAAGTCAAAATGAGATTCAGTTCCCTATGTATTATTTAATTACTTTCATGACTTTATAATTCTTCTAAAATGTGCAAAAATATGAATGCACAAGTGAGTAAGTGATAGCAAAAATCTGCTACCTCTGGCCAAAACAAATAATATTTTGTTTTGTTGGTGAGCTTTACATAATTTATAAACACAGAACGCAAATAGCAGTTTGAATATCATTAGATTGTTTTTTTTTTTCCAGTGGGCCTTAAGAGGCTGCCATAGAAAGTGAAAGATCATACAAATCAAACATATCAAACAAAGGATATGTAAGATATTTTATTATCCTTTCACGCATGTGGGTTCTGGTATTTCAATTGTTACAGTTTAACTTCCATGAAGAAATGTTATGGCTGCTGTTTGTTTCTTGGTTCTGTTTCTTGATGCTTATATATAGTCTTAAGTTTTTAAATGATCAAAATAAATGTTTCGAGTTTTATTTGGTAAACAATTGATGATTTTCACATTGTGTTAAAAACATTTGATATGTTGAGAATATTTTTTTACATCGACGTATAGAGAAACAGGATCCTCACAGTAGATTTTTTCTGCACTATATTCTCTCCTCGAATGTTAGAAAGTTCCCAAAAACTAGTATATCCCACATCAATCATTGAGGGTAAAGCTGCTAAGAGATTCTTCTCTCTTCACTTGTCACTTCTACCCTTCAAGAATGAGTTTTAGAGAGGTGGTAGTCCACTGTATTTCCCTTTAGATTAACCTGCAAACAGCAGGTGCCCAGGTGCCATGGGAACTACTGGCACAATCGACTATAGGCCGTCTGCCATCAGCACACCCACACAGAACAGGTCTTTGGTCACTGTGATGGCTGACCTCAGTTTTGTATCACTTCGGTTCGATCTGAGAAATGCAGTAATGGCTTTCACTTTGCTTCCCTTGAGATCTGCACATAGACAGCTTCTGGTTTTTAACTGATCAGTTTCTGAAATCACTCTGTATTTTGATGTAACCGTTTTCATTAAATACATAATGGTTTGAAGGTAGGGGATGGGCACCCGATGCGTCTGTGGCGTGCTTCTGTGGAATTGGAGGCTCCGCCTGCTGTGGTGTTGCAGCGTGTTCTGCGAGAGCGCCACCTATGGGATGAAGACCTTCTGCATAGCCGAATTATTGAGACTTTGGAAAACAACACGGAGGTCTTTCATTACATCACGGACAGCATGGCTCCTCATCCTCGCAGGAACTTCATAGTGCTCAGGTATATGGATACTTATATCTAGCAACATCTGTTTTGTATTTTTGTCACATATTTTATCTAAACTTAGTTTGTATTGCCATTCAGACGTTGGTGTAGTGATCTTCCGAAAGGCGTTTGTGTTCTTGTGTCATCCTCTGTTGAACATGATAATGTGCAGCTGGAGGCGGGTTTAAGGGCAGTTCTTCTGACATCACGCATTCTTATTGAGCCGTGTGGAATGGGGCGGTCTAGGCTTACACACTACTGCAGGGCTGATCTAAGGTATGAGACAAGTTTTGTGTTGCTAAGACACATTTCAAGTTCTTTTAAATATACAGGAATAAATCACCTATACTAAGTGTATCATTAATTGGATTGTTAACCTTTTTGTCTCACAGGGGCCGCTCACCTGACTGGTATAATAAAGTATTTGGTCACCTGTGCGCAATGGAGTCTGCCCGAATACGGAGTTCGTTCCCTGTTTTGTCAGCACGTGGACCTGAGACTAAGCTTTGAATTAAGACTCACCATGACTTGATCTAAGATCAGTCAGACTTGGTTTTAAAAACGATATAAGAAAGAAAAAGAGAGAATTATGATAGCTTAGGTGTAAGAACAGCATGAAAGCGTAAGTGTGAAAAACTCAAAGGGTTGAGAATGTTAGTAGAGAGAATTTGTGAATCTGAAAGAAGGAGCAAGAACAGAATACTGTAATAAAACATAGTTGGATTGTGCAGTGTATTAAATCATTGCGGTTATAAAAGCCATGGACGATCAATGTGAAAAAGCTCAATATCACAGTTGTGTAAATGTGTGTTCTATGTCTGGTGTAATGTTTGGTGCCCTATTTGTTCTCAGGGTAAATATAAACAATTCTTTGTTTTTTAACTGGTACAGGAAATTCATATGGCTTAAATTGACCAAATTGGTTTAAAGTGATAGATCATCCAAAAATGAAAACGGTTTGGTCATTTTCTCATTTTCTGATGCATTTTCATTTTGAGTTGAACTGTCACTTTAAAAAGATATGCTTTCAAAAAATTTTCCAACCGCATGTAGCCATATCAATCACCTGATGTGATAATGTGATAATCATTTGATTTCTGATGGTGCCAAATTTAATCAGTGTTTGATATCTCAAACCATTTATCCTTCCTACTATCACCTTATTTATTTGTATCACCTGTTGTGTTTCTTAACATCTGCATGGAATCCATGTGAATGAGCATTTTCAATCACTTTATATATTTTGTAACCCCCAAAGATAACATTTTTGTGCTGTAATGAAATAATTGTGTTTTTTTTAAATTCCTTTTAAGAAACGGTCCTAACTGCCTAAGTGCCTTTGTGTGACTAAAGGAAACTTGTCTGCGTGTATTCGTCTTAAAACATGATTATCATTCGATAAGAATCTCACCAGGGCATTATATAAGATCAGTATTTTATTTATTTAAATATGTAACTACATGTACAGTATACTGATTGTTTTAGGCATTTATTTGGTAAAGAGGTTTTCATGTGCGGCGACTCTGTTATGCACACAACTCCAAATGCCACACTGTGGTTCAATGTGCTTGGACACTTTCTGATGTACAGAGCTCTTGTACACCCTAATGTTTATTTTGTTAAAACCTTGGTGTAAAACATTTGAGACCGCTTCATCTGAAACCTTCAAATCGTTGTATTTTTTTTCTTTTGTTGTCTTTTTGTTTCATTTTCAAGCATACTCTTATGTGTATTATGCCAGTTGGCCTTCAGTGCAATGAAAATAAAGTGGCTTTTCAGATAAAGAAGTTGTTCTTCTTTCCTGAAAAAAAAAATGTAAATCTACTAACAGGTGTTAGTTTTGCAGTGAGCAATGTAATCCGCTTAAAACACATTGCTGTCCTGCTGGCACTAGTTGTATGATGATGTAAGGCCACGGTTTCATGTGCCAAACACAAATAACTGTGTTTTGTGTTTTAGAATAAATGTATTTTAGACGAGAACTCCTATTTACCCATGCTTCCTCTCTACAGTATTCAGTGCAAATGTGTTGAATTGATTCAGAATAATTATTGGCTGTGAATCTCAGACTGAGCTTTCACCTCTCAAGAGAGAAAGTGCGCTCCTGTCCTTTGGCTCATTCATTATTAATACATCTTGCTTTCGTTGGGCTGACGGCTTTAAGGCAAACATTTTCCAATAATTTGTTAAGGTTTTCATAGAAGTGAAATGTTTTGATAAGTCTAAAAGGCCAAAAAATCTGCTTACTGGTGACTGACGCCCAGTTCTCTTTCTCACTTTCCTCTTCTTCATGTCAGTCACCAATGTAATGCAGTTCTTGACTGGTAGGCCTAGCTTTAAGTTTATTGCCCAGGAGGCACCTGTGAGGGAAGCACTTAAATCAATGTTGATCCAGATGGGGATTCCCTACACATCACTTTTAATAAGGCATCATCTGCTAAATGAAAAACAACGCACGGTAATGTCCTCTTGAACAATTCGCTTGAAACAAAAGTGATTTCCTGTTCTTTCAAACGCAACACAGATGTTAAACAGGCCAGTGGTGTTTAAAAGAGCTATTTAATTTTTAGTTCTTTTGTTCGTCCTCATTCCTCCGTTATCATCTGCTGCACATTACACATACTAACACACAAGGACAAAGAATGTAGATTCATTCGACTCGCATTGAAAAATTGCCCGTAGCACTGGCTTAAGCAGAACGCATAAAAGGATTCTGCAGATTTATTCCGAGGTCACTGGTGAGGTTAGGTTTTAATTTACTGCAATGTTCTCGACCCCTCCTATTCTCTTTCTCCTTTCCCTGCTCTCTCTCTCACTCAATGGCTTCTCAGTCTCGATTGAGCTTCATCTGTTTTATCGATCAGATAGATAGATTGTCTGATGCATGGCAGGCCCCAGTGACAGTTAAAATCATTTAGGGTCACGTCTCAAGATGTTGGAAAAATTATATTGTTGCATTCTGTTTGGTAAATCACAACATTCTTTTGTCAATGACCCATAATTATGCAGTTTTACACTCTACACTATGTAGTGGATAAGGATATATATCAAGAAAATTAAAAGCTATAACAACTATAATAACTAATAAAAGCATTGAAATAAACAAACTGCAATACAATACAAGTCCAAAAGTTAATTTTTCTAATAAATTACATATTTTACTTTAAAAAGTACTTAAATGACAAATTCTATTTAAAAAAAATCACTTTAAAGTTTATAGGGAATTATAGTAGAAAATGGTAAGTTACTTATAATTGCTTTAATTAGATTTTTCGAAAAACAACTTACACGCAATAATTTGTACATTTTAATGCTTTAAAATTAATTAAATATACTATTAACACTTTGTATAGTTATATGCAAATGCATATCAATAGAACATCAGTAAGAGCATCAGTAAATCTGGTCTATTGAAATATTCCTATTAGTATTCACCAAAAAATTATAAGTTGTATTTGAATTACAATATCTATTGTTAAATAAATATTTCATTTCTTAAACTTCAGTTGATAAAACTTAATTAAAATTTTGATGCATCTTATTGTTTATTTTGTTATATTTAGCCTCGCGAATATGTACAGTGTACCTCTACTATATTTAAACAGTATAATTCATTGATTTCCAAGTTTTAAGATTTAGATTTTTGTTAACTTTTTATTCTTAAATAAACAGTATTCATCTAGTAAACACTTCTTTTTGCCTCTTTTCAAAGCCGACAGCCTCTTTTTTAAATTTAAATGAAAACTTATCAACCATGTCTTCAAAAAGTCCTGAGCACTTTTTCATATGCTGTAAATTTGAATATGACCCTCTAAATATGTTTCTCTGCCTTCGCTGCTAGCTTTGCTTTTACAAAAAAAGTGCCCTTGTCAACCTTCTCATTCAAAAATGTAATCACGCCTAAGCGATCTTAAAACAATATGATCAATCTGAGACTGTTTTTGATTTACAACCAATTATAGTTAACAGTAGCAGAGGCTTTAAAAAATAACAAAGTCTAATCTCAGAAGGCAGGCCTATGGACGTCAGCTTGTTTACTGACTGTGTAATGAATATTGCACTCAAAATGGACCAGCACTATAGCTGAAAAACTGATTTTTTTCAGTCTGCTTTTCAATCAATTAAGGTGCATCAGTTTTCCTAGAAACAAGACGATCGCTTTTGAAGATGATGTAATATCTGGCAACAGTATTAGCTTTCTGAAAGGTATGCAAAAATTTATTTCTTAAAAGCAGAAGAAACAAATAGGTGACAGTACATGTAAAAGAATATGTTGTTAAATAAAATCTGTACAATGTTGGTTGGGCGTTGTTTGGCAGCCTGCACTGCACATGATGTGACTTGACACAATTTTTTCTGGTTTCTTATTATTAATAGCCATTGAAGAGTGGACGTTTGTATTGCTATTCCAAGGATGTAAAGGAAACAGTCACATGGCATTTAGATAAAAAACACGAGTTTCCCTAAAGCTCCATGCAATAGAAAAGCAAATGTTATTGATCAGTGTTTTTTTCAACTCCAGTCCAGTGGTATTTTATAGATTTTTAACTTACACTATTCAATGCTGAACACTTTTATGCACGAAAATCTACTATAACATAAACAGTGGGAGGGTTTGTTGATCTGTATAGCTCTGAGGTCATTATTAAGTTTATTCTTAGTTTCTAAGAAAACAGTGAAGACAGAGGGTTTATAAAGGCAAAGAGCTCAATAGTGCATTCAATGTTGTAACACATCATGCTACTACAGTGAAATATAATGAAATAATAACTTTATTTGACATTTTATCAATTTGACATTTATTTTACATATTGTAAACAGCAGACAAATGACAGCAACCCAATGAAGACAATAAGTGTCGTAAATAATTTAGCTGGCACAAGTAAGATGTCATGTTATTAACAGCGGTTTGGAGGAAATGTTTAATGCACTGAAAATATGGGTTGTTGGAATTACTTAATTTAATTATGTGAAAGCGATGTGCATGGTAATATTATGTGATTCCAGCAACCCATGTTTTTCAGTGTGGATGCTCATTTAAACTTCATGACAATTTGAAATTCTGTATTTTTATTATCAGGGCTAAAATTGTTATGATCAGTTATATAATGCACGGCATACATAATGTAAAAAAATTTAAACATTCTAAAGACATGATCAATGCTTTGGTTAGTATTTAAGATGGTTACACTTTACAATAAGGCTGTGTTTTAACATAAGGAAATGCATTAACTAACATGAACTAACAATGCGCAGTACAGCTTAGTCAGCATCTCTGTTACTGTTAATGTCAATACAATTTTTCATATTGGGTAATGATGCAGTAAATAAGGTTGACAGATATAAGTTGTAAAAATGTATTCATCCATTCTGAAATGAACATAACCTAAGATAAATAAATGATTTACAAGCATTGTCTAATGTTAGCTTATGCTAGTTCATGCATTAAGTAATGTTAACAAATACAAAGTTATTGCAAAGTGTTAAAAAGATTACAAAGAAACAACATTTGTGACCCTATCTGTGAAAACCAGGATACAGTTCTCAAAATCCGATTTTTGAGACTTGACATGCAATGAAATAAATTGTTGTAATTGCTTGTTTTTATTATGTACATCAGTTCCACATGAATAAATTGTGTTGTTTTAAAAACTTTTTTCCCGAATTTTAAAAGAAATTATGTAAAAAAATTAATTGAATAATGCGGAACCAATGTGCAATTAACCAATGTAAATTAAGTAATTCCAACAACTAATTTTTTGTGTATTGAATTGACCATGATTTCAAACATTACTTTCAATTACTCGGTTCATTTTAACTTTCACATAAATCGTCACACAATGATCTTTAAGTTATGTCGAATATTTTTTTGTACAAAACAGTAACTGACAAAAATTCCTCAAGCCTGGTTTTCACATCAGGGTCACATTTTTCTGGATGTAGGCATAAACCACACTTCACTTTGCGCTTTAACAAGAAGAAAACAATTATAAAAAAACAATGGGCTAAGACATGTATTAAATTGAAATTCTTTTCTTTTGAAGATTCAAGCTTTTACGTTAAATTAACTTGGTGGAATTTACTAAAAAACAAGACAAAAGAGACCATTCATAATCACTATTTGAATTTGATCGTTTATCCACTGCCCCAGTCATACAGTTTGGAATTCGTTCCTAACAATTTCTTTATGCAGCACTACCTCACTGATTCTAAGGGTTCCAGTCCACATGGGTCCACCCCAAGCCGTTATTTGCTCCTCAGACAATTTAGCTTTCACTGCATACAGACACGCTGCTTTTGGGGTTTTTTAGGTTTAATGTGTAGTTTCATATAAGTCTTGATAGTACAGATTATTTGCATAAGTGCATATTGTTGATCTGCTGGTTGCCATGACCGTACATGTATTTCAAACACCCTGCAGGCTGATGTCCAGCAGGCCTGATTATGAACTGCTTATGAGAGCATCTTGTGTATCGGCGGTCATTTACTTTTTATTTGGCACCTCTTTATATACGCGTGTATTGTGCATATGCATAGTGGGTTTATGATAGTCTTGATCAGTTTGTCTGCTGGCAACGATATTTCAGACACTGTTTGAGTCTCTGCTGAAATGCGCTCGTTGTGATGGTGTACAGAATGGGGTTCAGGGCACTGTTTATAGGTAGGATAAAAATCACCACCCACAGAATGATGGTACCTGGAGGGAGAAAAGAGAGAAATTGCAGATTAAACCACACTGTCCGACAGAAGAATCACACACACTTATCTGGCTGATAAATGTGCATCTGTGCAGCGGTGGCTGGATTTATAATCCTCTTCATACGTCTACCAATCAAAACATTCCTCTCTGCTCAGGCTCGCTTGTCAACAACTTTTACAAGAAGCGTACCATTGCATCTGGATTTTGATTTATTTAAGGTTGATTTAGATAATGTTGTTTGAACCAAATAAATACATTTTAGATTTCTTTATGGTTAACTTTCAAGACCATAAAAAAGCTTTCAAAGCCCAACCAATGTCTACACTTACATTAAATCAATAAGCAGATGATTTCACCTAAAGTCAACAGAAGACTTGACTAGAAAATTAGTCATATACTCTTTTCTATATTAGCAAATTCTATATTCTAATTAATAATATAGAAATGAACAGTAATTATAATGTACTTGCAATATTGTTTTATATTTAAGAAAATGTATTCAATATAAAAATAAACCCAGTAAGACTTTGCCTTAAATATAAGTTATCTGAACAGAATAAGTGTAGTATACATTTAAATCTGTATGAAAATCAAATCTGTGTGAAGTTTCCTCTTCTATAAAACACAAAAGAAGATATTTTGAACAATGTTGGTAACCGAAAAACAGCGGTACCCACCGACTTTTTCCTAAATATCTTCAAAATATGTACTGTTTTGCATTACATTTGTTCGTAATGAGACTGTTTTGGGAAAAACACTTGCTATATTATATATTAATGTGTTATGAAAGGGTTTTCTCAGACCACTAATTACTAACTACTAACTAACTACTAAACCTATTGCGTCTGAGAAAAAGACATTTGTTGAGCCGTGACTAAACAAACTACGGAAATATTGTTGATGAGCTATCATACACAACAGTATCTAATGAAAAAGAGACCCATCTTATTCTTAAGATCTGTTATCTTTAAAATCCAGGTTCAACCTTAAAGATGTTGATCTTTAGGTTGCATTCTCTGAATAAAAGCTCTACGAGAACACAAAAGAGAATAGAGGCCAGAATAAATTACCATCTGCAGCACACGTGTCTTAATTTAACTTGGAAATATATAATTGATCTGGCTCATTAAGATAATTAGTTCATGTTCAAAGCCACATCAATTACTAGTAAAGGCATAAGCCCATAATTACATAATGATTCAATGTCTGACGCGCACTCGTAATATATATTTGAACTCGTACCTGCAATCTGTACTCTCAGCAGTGACAAAATCTTCAAGAGGAAGATGGGGATCCAGCACAAAGAATCAGTGAAGACAATAAAGAAAAATCTCTTGGCTATGGTGACTTCACGATCAAACACGGTCTGTCGAGCAGACTGTGCTGTCTTTTGCACAGAGTAAAACATGCTGGAATATGAGAAAACGATCATCACGAAGGCCAGCAGATTCAGACCTGATGGAAAAACACAGATGCATTAATAAGTAATAAGCAGGATGTAACATCTTTATTTACTAAAGTTTAGACTTTGGCCAACTCCAAAAAATGGAAGGCTTTAGTCTGAAAAAAGCCCTCTGAAATACACTGTCTACAACAGAGAATTTTTTTAGATAATTTAATATTTCATCATCGTCTATCTACATTCGGAGTAAATGAAAATGTTTTACTATTACTTCTAAAATACAGATGCTTTAAAGGTTCTTTAAAGCAATGCCAAAGTCAACATTTCTTTACAAAACATATTACCTTTGAATAATCTTAAGGCTTTTATCACCACAAAGAATCTTTTGTGAATTAGAAAGGTTCTTTATGGAACATGTACTTCATGTACCTATGATGTTTACAGTATATATTTGGGCAAGGAACATCTGGAACTGAAGTTAGTACTCAATAAAAGTCTGTTTAAAGTGTAAATCTAGATTCTAAATTTGATCATTTATTACATCTCATGACTCGAGTTTTGAAATAAATCTCAAAAGGAAATTCCCAGAATGAACCACTCTGAAACTAACAAGTTTAAAATAAAGACAACATTTATAAAATTGATAGGTACATTTTCTGAAGAAAATGTGAATGATGCTTGCCGTGGCAAAACTCACGACTGGGCAGTTAGATTGATGATTCTCTAAACAAGCCAACCCCTGTATGTCTATAACGTTCTGATGCAAAGATAAGGGTCTCTCTAAATGGTTGCTAAGCTAGTGTGTTTGGTTGCTATGGATGTGGCTTGTGATATTAAGATTAATAATAGACCAAGTTACAAGTGAAATGAACCATCCCCTGGTCTATAGGAGGTTCAGATGCAGAAATATAGTGGTTTGTTAAACAGTTGCAAAGTACTTTTGATTTGTTGCTGTGGGTGTGGCTTCATAGCTTTTTGAAGATTATGGGATTGTGATTGTTTGCTTGAGTAAAATGAGCCCACCCTCTTGTCTCTAAGATAATATGAAGTAGAGATATCCATTCAGTCCTTTTATGAGAGATTGATTATTGGTTGCTGATAATGGTTGCTATGGGTGTGGCTTAATTGCTTAAGGATGATTATGGGATAGTCATTGATCGCCTAAGTAAAAATGAGCCTCTTGTCTCTATGAAACTATAGTGTGAAGAAATCGCATCTAGGAATTTTTTTACAATAGCAGGCTTTGGGCCCATTATAAGTCAATGGCGGATTTGGGGTGGCCTTACACCCCAGGGGTACATCTTAAAACCTTCCGTGAGGTATATTTTTTCCAGAGCCTGCCAGCCTCTTCAAATGTAGTGATTTTTTTACAAAGTCATGGTCTGGGGAGACTTAGCCAAGTGGTTAGAAAGTTTAAATCCTAACTCAGGGTTGTAGGTTCAAGTTTTGGGCCGGCAATATCATGACTTAGGTGTACTTGAGCAAGGCCGAACCCCAAACTGCTAAACGCAGCATAAATGTCTGCCAGGTGTGTGTTCACTATTGTGTGTGTGCACTTTGGGTGGGTTAAAAGCAGAGAACGAATTATGAGTATGGGCTACCATAACTTGGCTGTATGTCACGTCAGTTTCGCATTAAAAACCTTTGCTCAGAACTGTGACCCCTCAAAGTTCCCCATTTTAAGTCTGTTTCGAAATTTCTTGTCCTAGGGGTACAACCTACACCCCATTTTTGGTGTGTTTTATAGAGCCAGCCAGCCAGCCAGCCTCTCAAATCATGGTAAAACCCATGTTTCTATAAAATCCTGTCTCAGAGCTACGACCCGTTAAATTGGACACAACGTTAAATCTATGGGACTTTTGGGGTAACTTTTTGCCCCCCCATTGAACAACATACCCCCTATCACTTATAAAAATCTAAGTACACCTCTCCTTAATTATTGACCACTCATTCATGGGTCGTTGGGAGAGAGAGGAGTAGCTGGACAAAGTTTTGGTAGAACAAGTCAATAACTAATATGCTTACTCTTCCTTTTAAGAGTTTTGGTTTTCAATCAAAACTGTTCAGCAGAACTCATTGAGTGACAGCTAGTTGAACTTTGTCTTCATCTTCCTGTGACTCAGTTTACTTTTTCTCCTTCAAAAGTTTTTTGATACACAGCATTGTCACATCTCAGGAGAAATGAAGGAAATTGTTCAATAATCTCAGAAAAGCCTGAATCAAACCTTTAGAGAATGGCACAAACAAACCCCAAACACACACACACACCTACTGCAGAACATACACACTTCAGTGCTCTCTGCTCTCACCAAGGAAGATGGCTGTAGAGTAACATCTGGCACCCGGTTTCTCTGTCTGGTCTGAGTGAAGGGGAAAACATACTCCATTTCGACCATAAAAATTCCCAAACGTCTGTTTATCCCAGAAGGGAATGACAGCAATAGTGAATCCCAGCAGCCAGATGAAGGTCAGCGAACACAGGGTCTGTTTTCGGCCAGCACGGTAATGCTGGAACGGGAAGACGATACACAGATACTTCTCCAAAGTCATGTAGGTCAACATCATGACGGAGACCTCTGTGGACAGCATGGCCAGAGAGCCAATCAGCTGGCATGACAGACTCTCCATCCATATCTGAGCGTGGCGGTTATACTCGCCGCAGTACTTGATGTCAAAAGCACCGATAAAAAGAAGGTACACGCCCATTAGACAGTCCGCACCTATCAGAGAGCAACAATCAGAGATTAACATCATTTATCATCGGTACATTCATTAAGCTAACTAGCGGTGGTTCATCCATTTATGCATTCATTTATAATTCATCAAGCTGTCATGATTTATTGGTGCTGTATTAATCTTTAATTGTGTGAGTGGTCCGGTCTCTCTCTCTCTTTTTCATCCACCCTATGCTATAGAACAACATAAAGACTTTCATCACATCTCTCTTCCGAGGGCAGGTACATATTAATAATTTGAGGAGTGAAAAGTGTCCTTTTAACTCCATGTAGGTTCTACAAAAACCTTGCATGGATCCCGCCATTTGTTTATCACTTTTCCAGCCGTGTGTCTGCTATCTGGGTCTCTGAGATGTAGATTAACCTTTCCACCCTGATCCCCAGCTGAATAGCTCTGCACTCTGTTTTGGCCTTTTCTGGTCCAAATTCCCTGCTGTACAATAAAAGCGAGTGTCAAGGTATGAATTGTGTTGCTGCCGTTTGCGTCATGTGTCAGCGAGGCCGCATATAAGTCACCGGGCTCTCTTTTGTGGAAGAAGTTGCTGTTGGTTGGAATTATTTATCTGCCCTGCAGGAGGGAAAGATGTGTGTGTTTTGATGTTAAATAAAAGCTTGTGATAGTGCATAGATGTATAATTGATTGAGTTTCAGAGCTGTGTGTTGATGTGTATAATTAGAGTATGTTTGTGTAGATGCCGCAATTAAAGGGAACTATGACCCTCTAATCCTGTTTGACTGATGTCAACCGGATGACAAAAAATAGACGTTGGGCTCACTTTGACACAAAATACAAAAGTTCTTCTTTATGAACTCAGTAGATCTTTATATGTATGTTAATAAAAAAGTGTTCAATGGCTCATTAATGGGGATTAATTCATTTATTTATTTAAATCAAGTATCCATTGTGCGTTTTGGTTTTTAATGAAAATCTTTATAAAGATATTATCACTGAGAAATGTGTCAAAAATGCTGTTAAAGTTTAAGATGTTGCCAGTAGGTTTTTTTAGGGTTTATATCTATGTTTTTTGCTTAATATATTTTGATATGTTTCATACATTTGTTTGTATATATTTCTTATTAAATGTGAATTTCATATCATTCAAAAACAACGTCCTTCCTCAGCCTCATCCTTTTCATCAAAAGCGCATTTTAGATATGATCAGATCAAAACAACACTAAACCCCTTTTTTTACATCAGGGTTGGTTACCCTAGGCAAGCATCACCACATTATTTTTAGTCTTTGCCATGGAGAGCTGCAGGGATGACATATTTTAGTACATTAGCACCGCACTGGTTTCCTTAGAGTGAAAACATATTGATTTCTCCAAAGACTTTTGGAAGAAAAATAAAAATTATGGTCTGTTATTAAACGTTTATGATACCGACACATTTTGTTCATGTTTTAAGTATTAAAACAGTTTTTGTGTTGCCGCCAAGGGCCCTGTAGTTAAAGGGCAGCATGTAGGCCCAAATACAATTTCTACCGTACACAAGTTCGATTCATGTCTCGAGCATCCTTTACACACTCCCCTGTCTCTGTCCAAATGCTCTTCTCCACAATGAAAAACTTCCACTAATAAATACTTTTTGTTCCTGCCCTTTTTGTTGTTATTTGCTGTGTTAGAAAAACAGGACTGGTACTGCCCATTTACTTGTGTTTGTGCTGGAAGCTCATGGCAATTTTTTCTTTGTGCCATGTGTTTGAAGTCTTGCATCTTAGCTTCCTTATTCATTATCCCGTTATGAGTTTACGCCCATTACCCGTTTCCCTCTTTATCTGCCTTAATGTGTAACCTATTTAAATCCCTTGTATTTGTTGTCCTGGGCTGCACTGTTTTTGACCCCTTTGTCATGTCCTGTATGTATGTTAGTGTGTTTAGTAAAAAGTTGAGTTTTATTTATGATTTAATTATGCCTTGGTTCTCTTTTGACACTCAAACGATTTTCAATGGTTATGTTTTCATGTTTTATTAAAGATTTTTTTTCAAGGGTTGTCTGCCCTTGCCTTCTGTCTTTGTCAATCATGTCAACATGTGTCCATTTGTCCGATTTCTATGTGATAATTATGTTTAAAGAAGGGGTATCACGCTATTTCAACCATGTTAAATTCTTGAGATTGTTAAACAAGTTGAGTTGTCATGTTCAGCATGGTCCATTTGTTCAATGCACTCCTTCCTTACAGCCAAAGGCTTTGGAAAAGTTCTTTAAAATTTTAAACCAATCACGTCACTAGAATACTAGAATACAAATTATGTATTTGCCTTTCATCTATAAAATCCTGCCTACGCATCAGGGATTGCAGAAAGTCACGGAGAACACGGTTAGTCGGCTGGAAACAATTGTTAAGCTTTATTTGTCTTGTGTCTAACCCAAGAAGTTTTTGAGATATGAAGAACGCATTTCAACAGGTACTCAAGATTAACACAAGAGTCGCAGAAAGTGCCTGTGATACTTCTTCTTTAATGAAGTAACTTGTTGTCACTTTTAGTAAATTGTAAGCAACCAACAAGTTTAAGACACAGTAAAGCTTTAAAGAAATCAGAAGTGGGTTACAGTTTATGTTTTTTATGTCATAAAACAATAATAATGACTTCCCTTTAGACATTTTATCTATTAAAACCTAATAAGTTTCTAGCCTTAGAACTTCAGGACATTAAATTTAAAAATACAGCATCCATGCTGTAATTTAACGCTGTGCCTAAATTTAACAGCTCTGTCCTTTGGAGGTCACATTTATTGGCTGCATACGTCACTTGGGTCTCATTGCAGTTGAAAATTATTATAAAATGAAAATTAGTTTCTCTAAAGATGTAATAATTGTAGTCATTTTTATCTTGATTTGTTCACAATTGCTTTTATGAAAAAGAACTTTAAAGAATAAACCGCGGTGATGAATGCAGCTGACAAATGCAACCTCTGGACTCAGCTTTTAGCTTCCATTAAAATGAATCAGCGCACAGTTATTTGTTGCATAGTGACAAATGTTCAAGTATGTCAAATATGCTTCACAATTAGTCTATATAAATGTGTCATGATGACTCACAATATCAGCTAACCCACAGGTTTGCAGGTGTCAAATCACAAGGCTGCTTTTGAGCAGTTACTGGCTGTGTGACAGTGATGTTGGATCACAGACTTACAGCAAAGAGATTTGATGGCCATTGTGTGATGTTGATTCTCAGAGGCGATGCAAGACCGCAGACAGATGACGAAGATGTTACCGAAGCATATGATGAAGGCGACGACCCAGACAAACACGCGCAGAATGATGTTGGCAAGGAGATTCTCAAAGGAGGAGATTCCGTCTGTGTTGGGCTTGCAGCTTCGCACGTTGGGAGAATATCCGCAGAATTCAAAGCGCTTGAAATAGCTGATCGTGTTCACACATACAAAAAAGGAAAGCAGAAAAACAAATCTTGTTCATTCATTCTTTTCATTAAGGAAGTATAGATGAGAGTTAATTTAGTTAAGAATGTGTAATGAGCTTGAGAACAGTTTCTAGTACACTCTCAAGGGTGAAATCATAAAAAGTCAGTCCTTCAGTGGAGTGTTGACATTTCACTTTCCTTTACCTTTACATCTGATTGAACAACAGCTATGAAAGAAGTACATGTGCCCTCTTATTCCTGCCAGCATACTCTTCAAAAATAGGGAACAATTACCACATACGCATCTCCACATCAAAGTGGACAAGGGTTCACTGTGAGGTTTGACATCCTGAAGACTTCAATACCGCACCGCTCTTCTGCACAAAGCTTGTGTGTGTGTTAGAGGGACTCTTCATACAGAAATAATGGAATTCCATTAGAAGTTGCTCTGAAGACTTCAATTCTACTGCTTTTTATTTCAGTAGCGTTTCTTCAGAGACACACCTGAGATATTAAATGTGATGGGAGAAAAGATCATAGACTTCTAACAAGATACTATAATCTTGTTTCGAGAAGTTAGGTCGAATTTATATGCAGGTATGGCTTTTTAAATGAAGTTGTCATTCACACTCCATCTGACACAATGATGACCTTTACCTGTTTCTTCTTCTCTCAGGGGAGCTTCCTTTTTAAAAAAAGCTTCCATAATAGAAATGCCATATGAATGTCACGTGTTTTACATTTGATTTTACAGATAGTTCAACAATAACAGCTGCACATAAAACTAACATTTTACATTTGTGTTTTGAGAATGTTTTAGATTGCTCACATGTGAGTAAGGTTATTTAGAGGCCGGAACATCCTGATGCTGATGTTGGGAATCTCAACTTCTTCCATACTCCTGCACATAAAGGAAAAACAAGGAGAATGTCTTATATCTTCAGCTTTTTGGACCAGAGATCATTTATATTTAAAGAAAAGAGGACATCTATAGAAAAGAACAATAACAGTTCAGCTCATTAAAATGTCAAAAGATATGTATATGTGACCCTGCATAAAAAAAAAGATAAAGTCCTTTTATGAGTTCTACATAAAATAATTCGACATAATGTAAAGAACATTCTGTGAAAACATAAACGTTATGTATTTAGTACTGACTGATAAAGTCATTATCACAGATTGAAATTATATAAAAATGGACAAAATCAAACTTTGATGCTGGTTACCTCCGAATTAGATATTCCAAGTTTCACATGCAGGGTCACACAGAGACACATAAACATAGGGTTTCATGAATATTGCAAGGAAACATTTGGTAAAAAACTTACTAAAAAAGCAATGAGATAAAAAGAAGGTAACAAGAAGCTTTTAGTTTTTAATCTTGTCTTCTGCTGAGATCTCACATCTCTTATGTTTCAAAAAGGATCCCAGAGAATGTTACAAAACACAATTTCAAAAGCTATGTCCTTAATTAATTAAAGGGACAGTACCCCCAAAAAAGGCTGTCTGGAATGTATCTTTAAGAACAATTTAGTATGTTGATCCTGAACATTTTGACCTACTGTGCGTAAATGATGCTGTGAATGAGAAATATCGTAGCATCCTTTGCATCTTGTCTGAAGAAGCATTGTTGAATGAAAAAGCATGAAAATAAGAGGTATGCGTCTATTCTTTTATACTCTGAGAGAAGTGCTCTCGCTGTTCTCAATAGCTGTGTTTTCAGCACTTTATTTGTTGTGTGGACAGAGAAATCACTGGTTTCTGATTTATGCTTTACCTGGCTAGAACAGTGTGAAGATAATACAGTACATTAACCAAACCTGACAGTAAACAAAAATATAATGTAAAATGAATCATTAACTTAAAAATTAAAATTGCGTATTAAGGTGCACACCTTCTTGTCAATTTAAACCTGTATGTATTTTTTCTTCCAAAGAACACAAAATAATATACTTTCAAGAAAGTTGGTAACATAACAACTTTAACTTTTAAAAAATGTTTGCCATTTACTTTGATTACATGGACACAAAATCCAAGTGGATAAATACTGTTGTGTGGTTACCAACATTCTTCAAAATATCTTTCAAAGTCATTCATGTAAAAATAATAAGATAATTCACTTTAATTCCTAATTCCTAACCCCCACACTTTGACCATAAAGAAGTGTTCGCACAATATATATTTAAAGCTCTAATTCATAAGAGCTTATAAAAAAGCCCCAATAACTCTTTGGTTAAAAGATGGAGGTCAACCACCGCTGATACAGTCATGTACACAATGTGCTTCTCATTTCAATAAAATGTTGTGCTATCCTGCATACATTTTGCACATATGAATGAATAAAAACCCTCTCCCGAGACATGTAACTGATCTTATATACAAATGAAATAAAATGTGACACCAGTTTACTCACAGAGACTGCAAATTCACTAAACTGTCAAACTGATCGCTGTATATGTGTGCCAGAGGATTGTTGGAGATATTTCTAGAAGAAAACACACAAACATTGATGGTTAAGAATACATCTGTGTTGCTACATCTCAACAGGCTTTTAAGTAATCAATAAATCACAAAACATCAACACAAAGCCAACAGATAATACTGAGGAATGTCTTACAGCTGTTTAAGGTTTCCGAGGTTTTGGAAGAGAGATGGAGGCAAATCTTTGATCTGGTTCACAGACACATCTCTGTTAAAGAAATGACACCAACTTCAGCAGCTTATTCAACTTGAAGGGATGGAATGTTGGTATTGAACAGTGACGGCACCCATTGTACACTTTTCCCCCCGCTTTTATTAATGCAATAAGTGAATGGGAACCGCCAGTGTTTGATCATAAACATTCTTCAAAATATCTTCTTTTGAAAGAAAGAAAGGAAGTCATAAAGGTTTAAAATGAAAAGAGGGTTAGGAGATGATGACCATCCTCATATTTGAGTGAACTTTATTCATGATGGAGGTTAAAGAAAACATCATCCATAAGAAGCTTTTATTAACTCTGTTTAAAGATTATTATGCTGACCATATTTACACAGCAGGAGTCTCTCTTTGCTTTTCTGCCAATCTGCAGCAGATATCTTCTTAAAGAAAAAGTTCACCTTAAATATTAACTTGATAATTCCCGTAAAAGGACTGTTGTTTCTTTTACCAGCACACAAAAATAGACTTGTTTTTAAAACCTATGTCTTTTGCATCATTTTATGCAAACATAACATCATTGGGTTAGATAAATGTTGAAACTTGCCAATAGGGTACAAAAACAATAAAAATGTAATTACATTTTCTCAAAACAATCACAACATTTGCAAATGTAGGTAAATGTACTTGTCTGTTATGAATGTTAAGATGTTTTGACAGAACAACTTTACTGATTAAGAAAATGAGTTTAACAGTGTGACCAGAGGGAAACATTTATGTGTTTGGCTCTAATCCAGTGGGATTTACACACCATTACGAATATACATTTTTATTAGTGTGTCTTCCCCAGAGCTTGAACACTTGAAAAAAAAACACTGACAGTAAACAAAAACAAGCTTAAATGTTTTTTTCTTTCCATTAAGTTATTCTTTCATTTTCTTTGATGTACATTCACATTTTACATGCAATTTTTGTCAAATGATGATGACATTTTGAACCTAAAGTCCTTCATTTCAAACGTGAATACTTGTGTCTATGTGTGTATGTGTGTGTGTGTGTGTGTGTGTGTGTGTGTGTGTGTGTGTGTGTGTGTGTGTGTGTGCGTCTGTGCATGTGCGTGGGTGTGTGCGATGTCACATACTCACAAGTCTATCAATTTATGCATGTCTGCAAATGTTCCCTCCTCAATGGTGCTAATGTGGTTCCTCCTCAGTGCCCTAAACCAGTAAGCACGCACACATAAACACATCAGCATCTCCAACATATAACCCAAATCACCAAAGCCTTCACAGACGCAGAATGAAGTCATATACATCTATATGTAAATCAGTTTCTCTCTGCCTATTGGTCTTGAGAGAATCTTAGGATCACACTTAACAGTCATCCATCTGTTTTATGTTACAGGGCACTTTTTCAAGCCATTCTAGTAACGCCTAAGTACACAGATTCCCACTTACAGGCAGATATTAGGCTTGAGAAGCACTAAACAAATATGACAAAGTATTTCCATGTGAAGAAATGTAGTTTGCAGTTATATGAGTGACAGCTCTTTAAATATAGAGGGCTTTTAAATTTAAATTTAATGTAAACACAAACAAAGCAGTCAACCAGAAACCTACTGAATAATTTATTTTTGGCCTTCAGTATAATGTACTCTTTTGATTTAGGATTTACTTAAATCTATTTTTGCAAAAAGGAAATAGAAATAAGCAACAGAATATGTAGTATAAATAGTATGATTTTAATTTCACAAAACACAGCTTACTTTAATATATTATATAATCAGTCTCGATATTTTACCAATTTGACATTAAGTTTTAATTGTTATGATACAGGCTAAATAATAACATGCAATAGATGGTGCCATCCAGATTATAATAGTACACAAAACAAGTACTAAAACAAGTACTTAAGACACTACTAGTATATTAATATTAGAATACCTACTATAAAAACTATACTTTAACATAATTGAAATTCACTTAAGTATATTAGTATTTTTTATTAGTATTAAAAATAAGCAATTTTTCAACAAGGGAAAGTTATAAATAAACATATAGATAAACAAACTAATGTTTCGTTAAGTATACTGCCTCTAAGATGTTTATTCCATACTTGTGTAACCAAATCTATACATTGCAAACGTAGAGAAGTGAGGCCCAATCCCAAAGGCTAGCACATCCTTCAAATGTCAGATCAAAGAGCAACAGAAGATATCTATGATGCTTCTCAACATTTAATGCATTATGGAGTTATTTTAATTTAGTCCTTCTTTATGTCTTTATTCTGATGTAGTCCTGAATTATTCACTTTAACCTAAAACTTTTGTGTTTCCAGCTGAGTCCAGAGACTAAGTGGACCTAGCTCCATCACTCCATTCTCCACATTTAATTGAGAGAAATTCTACAGAACAATTCCAATACATTCACTGCAGCTTAGATCATATGCCGGAGGGAAAGTGTGAGGGGATACTCACAAAACAGTAAGTGAAGAGCAGTTTTTGAAACTTGAAGCCCAGAGAGATGATATTTTATTGCCTTCCATTTCCCTGCAGAAGGAAAAACGCTCATTCACCTGAAACTGTGTAATGTCAATTATCAAAATTAATTCTAGTTTAGAAAAATATGGCCCCCAAAATACCTGGACAAAAGGATCAAAAGTCACATGTATGAAATTGTTTTAAAAAAGCTTGATGTGAAATTTAAAATAAACCAAGTGAGATTCACACTTAAATTCTGCAGAACTTTTTCTTCAGGTTTTGTCATTTTGTAGTTGCCCTTGCTGTAGTCCTTGCACTAAAAGTTTTATTGGATGCCTAGGTTCATACAGGTTCAGATTCGCCACGGGTTCATCACCACAGTCGAAAACTACCTCCAACCATTATTTATTTACAGATTGCCTTGCACATTATATAATGGTAAACAGTTTATTGGTTTAAATTTGTAAACCTTAAAAAACATTTATACATTTGAAATGTTTTTTTGCAAATGACTTTGATAAATTTTTTAAACGTGACTTTAAATTGTCCACATACTTAGGGGGCCACTACATTTTTCATTACTCAAAAGATATTATATAATTATGTTAAGAACTCACAACCAATTGAGACGGGGCATCTCAAGACAGATAGAAGTTTTAGGAAACTGTTCAACAGAGTTATTCAATAAAGATCTGCAAAAAACACACATACACAAAGTGTATGAATGAATGTTCAGTAATGCAATACATTCCAGTGGGAAAAATTTTTACATGCAAAAAAACGATTTATCTGTTACATACACATATTAAAGGGGTCATACGCCACAAAATTTTTTTTTTACAGTTTCTTTGGTGTGTGCATGTGTTAGATACTAAAAATTGCAAAAATCAAAGTATCCACAAAAAGATAATTTTTTTCTAAAATTAAAGGCTCACCAGATCTGCCTCAGGTAAACACGTCCCCAACAAGCTTACTTTAATATTTCTCCCAAATCATTTTTTAAAATAATGTTTTACATGTTTTTGGAAAAGTTAAAAACCAACTGCTATGGCAGTTTTCATGTGTCTTATGTTGCTAGTCTTTTACAACCCTGTTAAATCCAGTATTTCGCATTTCAGTGAAATTTAACAAACAATGGACTTTAATGACCACAATACATCTAGAAACTATTAAATGAAACTTTGGAATTCCCTTTATTTTTTCTGTGACTGTATATTTATCTGTTAAAGACTTTTCTTACAAGAAAAATAAAGACTTCAGCCCTTCAAAAGACTTCTGCCGCAAAGATGAAATTCTGTTCTCGTCCAATATCCTAAACATGCACCAAGAGAAAGACAAACAGAATTAAATAAACTATACAAATTGGAAATGACCTCATAAGTCATCCCGGCATCATCTGAAATAACATGTGAAGAGTCGGGTTTTGGTATAAGAACGGGTCAGGGTCTTCTCAATCCGAGCACTTAAAGAGCCAGGTTTCATTTCAATTATTCTGGATTACATTTAGACAAAGACCAATCACAGTCTGTCAATTATGTCAGCTTGAAAAGGAAAACAGCCAGACAGAAATAAGATTATGATGGAAAGTGAAAAAATAAGAAAGACAATGATTATCAATTGTACTTTTTCTGTATACGTAAGTTATTACTCACAGCCACTCCAAACTTCTGAGGTCACTAAATATCCCTGCTTTCAGAGATACTATCTGATTCTGACTTAAAAATCTGCAGATCAAAGACAGATAAAAAGAATACATATAAGTGGAAAGGAAGTTATGTTATTTAAGATTAGATTCAGTTTCAAAGTTGTATGAGTACACAGCACCTTCGGTATATGATAACAATTTTGTGTGTACTTGAGTAGCTAAGTGAAACACACATTCACATGTCTGTCATGTATCTATTTTTTAGTGTCAGGTCCCGAACATACTAACAGTTTACTGTTACAGCATACATGTATAGATAACTTAAACATTAAAATACATAATTTTATCAAGAGAATGTTTCACCAGAATGGAAACCCAATTGTGCCATCATATTTCTCCTTCATTCTATGGCTAAATCATATTGAACAAAGCATCAGTCTGATTAATGTGAAGAATCTGGTGGGATGCTCATAATCACAGAGGTACAGACCCACATACAGATTTTTGCACAGATTTTTTCATACATGATTTATATGAAAATGGACATTCACAGTTAATGAACCCCTAATTGAAACATTATAGTTTGACTTACAGTTTACGCAAAGAGAACAGTCCGGAAAATGCCCTCCTTGAAATTATTTCTATACTATTACTCTCCAAATGTCTGCAGAAGGAAAGAAAGAGAAAGTTGAGGTTTGGTTCTGGATGAATTTTGCCTATTTTGTTTACATAACAGTTATAACCCAATATAATTTATCATTAGCTTAAATTTTACTATATTAAATATATACTATATTTTGATTGGTCAGTTTCAGTACATTGCAGTCATATTTCTTAGTTTAGTTAAAGAAACTACTTTATTGTCCTGAAATGACATTTTATGCCACTTGTATAGTTGCTGCATGTTAGTCTAAAGTACATAAGTTATTGGGTTGGGAAAAATGGGAAAAGAGTTGCGCACTGTAAAACTTTCATAGCTGACTGGACTGACCAATCAAACAAAATAAAGAAGGGGTTTTGAAAATTAATAATTTGAGAATAAGTAAAGTAGTAAGGGAATATTAAATGCATATTTTAGAAAAAATTATTTTATCTTAGGCTTAACTTGTTGGAGACTTAAAAAACCAAAGTAGGAACACTCCAAATTATTGTTACTATATATAGTTAATGGGGTTTTACGTGAAACAATTTACACTCAAAATGTGTAAATCTAAAAGCTTTGAAAGTAAATATACTGTTTAAATTTTGTGAATATGAAAGTAAATTTGATTAAGTCTAATATTATTATTAGAATTCACCAAAAATATATAGAATAACACAAATATATATTTGTTAAATAAATATTTTTTTCATTAAATAAATGTAAAAAACATTAAGAGAAATCATCTGTTGGATTTTTACTCAATTATTTGAGTATTTTCCACTTTTAAAATCTATTTAAATTTTTAAAAGAATTTATTAAGGGCACATAACTGTTTTTTGTAATAAAACAAACAAATCCTGACTGAGGTTTCATTGCATGAATAGGTTAAATAACGGCAATCATTTTAATAAGACTTTTTGAAAGCAATGTCTTTAATATTTTAGACATAAAGTATTGTGACACTTGTGGAGCTATTGTTAAACTCTGACAGACAGGTAAATGCCATCCTGTCTCGAGCTCTATAAAGCAGGCTGGCCTTTACAACCACCGCTGCACTTAACAGTAAATGAAGAACAGTTAGAAGAGGCATATTATGATTTTTTTGTCTGCAAAAAGAAAAGATTGAAGGAAATTCTTCTTGTGTTTTCAAACCTTTCCGCAGAACAAAAAAGAAGATATTTTGAACAACGTTGGTAACCAAACAGCAGTGCCAGATACCAACATTATTCAAAATATATTTTTTGTTGTATGAAAGAAAGAAAGTCATAAAGGTTTGAAATGTTTAGTTTGGGGAAAGTAAATAATAACAAAGAATTTTTCATAATTTTAAGAATGTTGGTATATTTTGGAATGACAAGACCAAGAAAGAGATGATGGATGACAGAATAAAGCATAACTTACAGTCTTTCTAGGTGCCTGTACCGAATAAAAAGGTCCCGTGAAAGAGATTCGATTCTGTTGCTGTTAAGCTCTCTAAGGAAAGTAAAGAGTTATTATCGTTTGTACAGAAAATGATGAACGACTTGGCTCTTTGTGGTTTTACACTTACAGTGCTGTAACATTAGAGGATACGGCGGGAACATGAAGGAGATTTTTGCCATTGCAGTTCACCTTCCGACCTTGACAATGGCACACGTCTGGATAGATGTCTAACACTGAAAACATGCAAACAAACCAGTTATTAAAATTTCTGTAAGAAATTACATTTTAAAATGAATATTGCATGCAAAGCAAATTTGTCAATATTAATTATGAATATGGTCAGTTAGGCAATTTACTCAGTCTTAGATAAGAAGAACAGTGTAAATGAATTCTTCAGTGTGTGTGTGTTTAGATAAGTAAACTTGGGATAAAATTCCTCTATTATCATGACAAAACATGCTTTTGTTGTCAACCCATTTTGTGTTTTTGAGTGGTATCTGTGCTGCTCTTTTATTGGTGCCTTGTTTAATCCATTTTAAAACAGCAGGACATCACAACATACCATTTGAAAGTTTTGTCTGCTAGTTAAATAAATTCCCATTTTTGCTTCAATTACTGACAAATATTGATTTTAAGCTGGCTAGAGAAATCCACAGAGATAGAAAGACCAGAGAAAGTCAGACAGAGGTAATAAGAGTATAACAAAAGACATTGATATACCCCTTAAAAATAACATCTTTCATTTTACGCATCGATTTGTACTGTGCTTTCATTACCTAAAATCTTTTCACAATATCCATTAATATATATATCTCAAGATTCTCAAGTTCATGTAGTCCTTTTAAGTACATTTAAGAAAACACATAACAGTCATGGCCACTATAATGCTTTGTTTTGTTTAAAATATCAGAAAGTTTTCTTAAGAAGACATTCAAGGGGTGAGAACTAGATTTTGATTTCATGCTTGAGAAATCAACAGGAAGGTATACAAATCAGGGACAGCTTTTTTGATGGGCTTTTAAAGTTAAAGCAAAAATGAAAAACACTTATCTGAAAAACCTTATCAAAATACAAAAACAGTCATTTCAATCATAGAAATAGAAAAGCAGAAAGAACTCAACAGAGAAATTAAGTCCAGTTTTGTTTTGTCCATCATAGATTCTAAATGTGACTGTTTGATACTGAAGTTTAGCTGACTGATGGCAGTTTTTCCCACTTTCAATCCCAGCGATTTTTAAAAAGGATTTACATTTGAGACTATCTAGAGCTTAAAGGGATAATCCACTCCAAAAATGAAAACTCTGTCATCATTTACTCACCTGATTCTTACCTGCATAAATTTACTTGTTTTGTTCAACATAAGGAAAGTTATTTTAAAGAATTTTAGCAACTTAACAGATTTCTGGGGCACCGCTGACAAATAGAGACATGCTTAGAGTACTAAAAGTTATTGTGTCAGTTGTTTTGTTCTGTTGAACCAAAAATATATTTTGAAGAATTTTGGAAAGCAAACAGTACAAGGGCACCTAAGGCTTCCAGTTTATGTTTTCCAAATGTTAGTTACCATGTTTCCATCCAAAGTTGTGTATTAAACTTATGCCCATAACTGGAATGTCACATTAAAACTTCATGAATATAGCGGTGTTTCATAAAGTGAACAACCCTCTTTAGTTATAATCACCTTTTAAAACGAAACAAACAATTTCTTGCATTTGGGGGTGAGATTTCACAGTTGAGAAAGACAGTTCTGCACCAAACCACTGAGATGACACACTCAAGGCACATGACAGATAAACATCAAAAACCTCATTTCAGATGCTGTGCAATGATGTATTCTGGTTAGTCCAGTTATGCCGTCAAACAAGTCACATGACTCTTTGAAGAATATCTAGGAAATAATTCAGCAGAAATGTTTGTAGCTAATGCATATTTTTTCTTACAGGAAAAAATCTTCCCGACCAGATTGAGCACATGTTTTAATGCCCATCTTGCCGTTTCCATCCAGTGTATTTTAAAATTGAAATTAAAAAGGTGAATGAAAACATGATTGATGAAAAGCTAACGATTGAGTCAATCTTCGTTGCTAACATTCTTCCAAATATCTTTTGGAAATTATAAAGGTTTGGAACCACATGAGGATGAGTAACTCATGACAGAATTTGTATCCCTTTAATTCACACTGACATCACCCTCAGTCTTCATTCACATAGACCTGGATATGTCTGACGGCTCAGAGCTGATGGAATATAGTGTGCACATTCAGTTTGCAATTCTAAGGCGTCAAACCAGCTGACTGCAAAAACTAAATCAGGAAAAAGGATTATATTTCTTGTCCTCATGCACTGCAGGAATAAAAACAGGAGCACAAACAGATAATAATAATAACAAACGAAATTGTAATTCATGGAGCAACTTTTGCCGATGTACAAGATAAAATAAAGTAATTCAAACATCTCATGGTTTTCAGTGTAATGGGGACAATAAAGACCTCTGTACAACACCTGTCCTTTACACGCTATTTATACAAAATGGGTTGTAGGAATTACTTAATTTCATTATGTACATTGCTTCCATATGATTAAATAACATTTTTAACTAACCTTTTTATTATAACATCATTTCCATTGAAATTTAAATAAGTTGCTAAACACTTTATTTTTAAAACCAAATTTGTAATAGTTATATTTCTTTATTTTAATTATAAATATGACCAGTTTAATCTGTTGTGTGTTGTGAACATGAACAGTTAATTTGGCAAAGATTGAACTTTCTGCGATGACGCATTAAAAATGCTGGTGAAGTGTTTTTTATTTTACAAAAAAGAAATTCTGGAGGTGACTTCTTTGATGGACATCTATAGGAATAATTCAGATAAAGTATTCGTATGTTAGCCAAATGTTTCCCTACAAGAACAAAAATCAACCCGTCTAGATTAAGGGTATGTTTTTGATACTTGCCGTTTCCATCAATTAAAATTTAAATCGCTTTACTACAATGCAAATTAAATAAGTGAAGAAAAACAAGATTAATGAAAAGCTGATGATTGGATCAATCTCAGTTGCAAACTTTATCAAGTGCCTTTTTTTACTGATAAGACATTCTGGGGCAGGACAGAACCACATTTTTTGTGCTTTCGTAAGCCATTATAAAAAGCCTAGACCTCACATGTTTTACAGCTTTATTGTGAGGAATATCACATCCCTAGGCTCTCCCTCTCAGTTGACAGGACAGCAGTAGAAGCCTTTCACTATCCATTAAAGCTGCAGCTCTGGGGAGACATGCTTAACAAGAAGGAAACCCTATTAAGTGCCGCAGTTAAAAAGACCTCTGCCAGTGACTCAATGAAAATCCTTTAGGTGTTTGCTAAATTAAAAAGTACTCTTTCTCATCTTAGTTCATTAAAATAAATGTGTTAATCCCAGTGCAGTTTACCCTATATTAAATGTGATCTGTTTTTGCTTAAGGTCCACTTTATTCTCTATAGGAGTGCAAGTTGATGCTCAAGAGTAGAAAACAAGTTTACATATTTTGTGCATTTGTCTTTAAAGATGTCTTAGCCTTTATTCTTCTAGTTTTACAATTTAATACATAAACCATCGTCACACACAAACGGCATCTCATATTCCGATTCTCTCAGTCTGAGTTCCTGAAACTTTTGTCAGTTTATTAGCACTGCATCATCCTGCAAAATTGTATTGAATGGTAGACAGCGTAAAAGTGTTTTAATCATTTTATAATGAAAAGAGTCAAGTCCAGACACACTTTAGTGTGTGCTTGCATAAAAGGGTTTGAGATACAGCCAAAGATGTACTATGACAACTGTTTAGTTCTTATAGTTAGTTCTCCAAACCCTGAAGAGTGTGCTCGAGGGAATCATCGAACACAAAAACACATTCATCAGATTCAAAGACAACAGCCTTCAAGCAAATCACTACTTTAAGATACCCATACATGTAGCAAAACAACATAAACCTAGCTATTTGTTATCCTCAGGGCTGGTCATTTTCCATATCTAGAAGTGCAAAATACACCTTTTGCATGAGAAGTAGCAACTTATTCTTCAACCCATACAACCTGATATTGTTTGTTAAAGCGATCCATTAGAGCGTCTTTCAAAATATCTTTAAAACCATGAATATTTTTCAAATGATAAAGTTTTTGTCCTAATAGGTGGTTTGGGTTGGAGGACAGTCTCAGGAGTAGACATACAGGGACAAACTCACTTTTTTTCTGCTCATAATGGCCATTTTATACTATTTGTTTGCCTGATTCTCTTAATTTTTTTAAAAACAAGTAAGTAAACAAACATTCATTAAACATCTGTGCAGAACACAACTTCACACTTAAAAATAAATGTATTTCGTAAACCACCGAAGAACTCTTTTTGTCTAAATGGTTCTATAAAGAGCATTTGACATATAGAGAACGGTTCTTTGGACAGAGAAAGGTTCTTTGGACCATGTAAGAAAGAGGTGATGCTTTAAAAAACTTTGACTGAATGGTTCTTTGTAGAACCAAAAATGGTTCTTCTGTGGCATCACTGTGAAGAACCTTCGAAGCACCTTTATTTTCAAGAGTGTAATATCGTGGGAAAATTTTAAAAAACATTTAAAGACAGGTTCTTCATATGTTGGAATTTTCAGTTGTTCTACAATAACTATTAATAAATATGTCGTTAGGTAAAACTACTATATTTGTGTTGTTCTGTTAACTACTATGAAAATTATGTTAAATTTTAAACAAAAATTCTATTACTATTTGTTTTTATTTCCATTTCTCTGCAGAAAAGAAAATACTTTTTAGACTTTAAGAATTCACTTTGGAGCAATATAATAGTAATATTTATAAATTTTGTAATGCTGTCAGTTTTTCACAATGCTGTTAATGGACTTAGAACAAACGAACGAACGAACGAACGAACGAACGAACGAACGAACGAATAAATGTAATTATAATAAATCAAATAACCATTTACAATTAAGGATTTTAAACAAAGGGACTTATAAAATTGAGGAAATAAATAAACAATTTCATTTAAATGCTATAATATGATATATAGAGGTGTTATAACACGTTACTCATTTTAACTATATTTCTATCTCTTTCTAGAAAAGGTTTTTAGCTTTGCTTTATAGATGTTAGTATTGTGGCTTACTAGATTGACACACAACACACACACACACACACACACACACACACACACACACACACACACACACACACACACACACACACACACACACACACACACACACACACACACACACACACACACACACACACATACACACACACACACACACACACACACACAATTCTCTATTACAAAAAAATCATACAACCCGATTATTCATGGAAGTTCAACTGGACTGTGGGTGGTAAGTTAATATGCTGTTAAACTAAAATAACACACTGGCACATCTTTTTAGTGAATTCTTCCCTGGGTATTTGCTTCTGCATATCTGCTTCAGTTCTCTATACAGAATTAATAACAATTATCTCCTTTTAAGAGGCCTACAACATAGGTTAATAAACATACAGCTCACATCTCCGTAATGATTCTGATCTCTATGAGGACAGCACATGGCAAAGCAATCAAAAGAAAAAAATTAAGATCTAGACATACTGGATGGTCTGTTGCCTCCTAAGTACAGTCTCTGTATCAGTGTTTGACTAGCTGATTGATTTATTAATGTCTATAGCGAATTTCAATTTATATGTAAAATAAGGGCTATGCTTAACATTACTTGACTTTTCCAACTTTCAACGACATAAATTAAACACCATCATACCTCATATGAGAAATTTGAAAAATTGATAGACAACTTAAGTCATAAATCATTCTTTAAATACACAAAAAAACACCATTATCACTCACACATTCATATAACCTTAGGCCTCCAGTTAATCCCAAAAATGGATGTAATGACTAAATAACTCTATATTGAAAAATATATTACCATTGTTTGCAAATATGCTGCTTTTTTCATACAGCTCACGTTCTTTTATATGACTGTTAGTGTACAAAAACATTTTATTACATTCCTTCAAATTTAATTGAACTGAAATTATGAACTAATATTGTGAGAAGTTCAATTTTCCACCCTTACCTCAACCCTCCCATCCAGGCAAAGTTATGGTTGTTTGGTGAGTGTGTAAATATCAGACAATTTTCTACGAGGTTTTAATGAATAAAATCAACACTGTGACAGATTGATTTGTTGCAGAGCTTAAAACTGTTTGTTGTGTGCGGTTCTTAAAAACAAATTGATCTTCAGAAGTGAGACAATGAACTGTGTCTAATATATTCACCAAACTAAACATATTGGCCACCCGCATCCTTTTTCCTGGCACGCAAAGATGAAAGAGGGAAATAAACATCTGTTTCTCTCAGTTCTTGAAGAGGCACTTTAAGAAGGATTAAATTTTTACACTATACACCAAAACACATCACTATACGTTCATTTAAAAATGAACTTAGAAAAGTCTAAGAAATAGGAAAAACAATATGTATAAAATGCATTTGCAACAATTTCACAGTCTCCAAATCTAAATTCATATCTCACAGATGAGTAAAATCTGTGGGATTAGTTATGTGGAAGTAAGAATGAAAAAACCACCAAAACATAAAACGAGAAATTAAAAAACACTTAAATCATGAAAGCAATCTTGTGAAACAGTGTGATATGATATCAAACAAACTTTTCTTTTCTTTCTCCATATTCAGCTGTTATCTTCTCTTTTATAAATGGTGTCATACAACAGTTCTTCCTGGTTCTTGAGTCGGATTGGCTGAGAGCCATGCAATGTTTGACCAGAGACATTACAGGAACCGCTTTACTGTTCGTATTGCACTCATCACTTAAACACAGATTCACAAACGGAGGGAATGAAACTCCAGGTTTGCTTTACATTAAAATTTTCGCCTCAATTTGGAACTATGACATGTGGCATTACAAACCTGAAAAAGTTAGTTGCTATATTAACTGCCATATTAAAAGATAAGAAACAGAACAACACATTATAGCTTACTTCTATATTTAACTTCACCGTATTTATTTGAACAATGTGACGGTTAAGAATAATTTACTGAGCCTTGTTTAACGTTTTTTTGTGTGCAGGAATTCAGCGCAGAAGAAAGTGGTCCCCAAGCTCCTTGTAATTCTGAGGGTTTTAAAGACACTCTTGTGTTTGTGATGTATCGACACACTTGTGCCGTTGAACTGTTGTATAAAGGCAAATATGACATAAAATAGCAGATAACACTCGCAGATGGAAGGACCAACAAAGGAAAGCACAGGGGGCTACTTAGAAAAAGTTACAGGCGCAAAGGATAATGTTTGCAAAAGATTCCAGCGCATGCAGCGAAACCCAGATTATTTGGAGTCTCCGAGACCCTAGAGCAAGCTGCTGCCAAAGGCAACTACCTATATCACCTACACCAAAATCTACTGAAAACTGACTTAAAGAGAGACAGAAGGAGGGACAGATAGAAAACAGAGATTGATTATGAAAGATATAGATGAGTATACTTACTGCACTCATTCGACTCCTGGACTCTTTTTTTCATGAATGCATCAAACAGATGCGGCCAACCACTGTTATCCACTGCAATACAAAGACAGGATTATTTTCAACATTTTAGTAGAAGGTTTTCCTGTGTTGTTTTTGTACAAGGCTTATGTCTCTCACATAAGACTCAAACAAGCTGTTATTCGATTAAATGACAAACATGATTTAGCTGAACCACCTAAAGTTTCCCAACATACCTTTTCTGTAATAGTTTGATACATTCAAGTTTATATTCAGGATGTGAAATAATATAATAGATATTTAACATTGTACATGCTTCTATGCACATGCATGTTCACAGGGAAACTGTAAAAAGTAGTATTCCGGCAGCTGGGCCACCAGATAAATACAGTAAAATTAACGGTTTCTTTTTGCAAATTTCTGTAATTTTAGGTTTTTACAATATTTCAAAACATTTGGGCAACCAGGGTGCCAGTTAAGTATTTACACTTTGTAAGTACATGATGTGAAGTTTTGTATGGTTTTATCGGGCATGCAGGAAATTATGTTCCAATCTTTGTTTGCTTATTGGTCTGGATGGTAAAACAATAATATTAATAATATTTAAATTTTTATTTGAGCATTAATTATTTGACATGTACTTATGGGATCTGGTTCAACATTAATATATGAAATAAACAAGTTGTTGAATTGTATTGTATGTTAACTGTATTAAATAAACAATTATATAACAATTATACATAATATTCAATGGGTCATGTAACTTTGTGGCATTAAAGTTTAGCCAATAAAAAGTTATTTGACTGGACACTGGCATAACACTGGCTAGACAAACTTTTGCTTGCTAGAAAGTGTAATTTACTTGCTAAACAATCTACAGGCGATGCAAAACAGAAGTTAAGATTGGGCCACAAAAGATTGTGTATGCTGTAACATTTGTTCATGTTGTTGCTTTAAAACTTTAAATGTAAGAGCAAGCGTTCATGCACACATTCTCACCACAGTTCTCTTCATCTGCTCCATTAGGACAGTCCTGCTGCCCATTGCAATGCTGGGGTTGTGGCAAACAAATCGACAGATTCCCACATGGAAATTGACCCAACGGACACATATCGGACCCTGAGGAATCTACATACAAACAAACCCAAGCATATACAGAAACAAGGTAATGCCAAAGTGTGCTCTGACTTCAGAATTGAGAACCACCTGCATTCATATGCAGAGCAGCACAAACACAGTCATGAATAACTGCAATTTGTGAAGTTCTGATTCAGCCTTTTAACCAGCAAAACCTCCAAGACATTGATTCACTAACCAAATGTCAATTGAAAGTTCAAGCACTGGATTAATCACAGCAATTATTTTGAACAAAAACTTTGTTTGTATTTATTGTCTTCAGTGCTTCTGTGGGTGTGGGATACAAGTTACTGTTCAATACACAACAAAGAATCAAAAAAACAGAATGCACAAAGGTAAAGTCCCCAATTGTTGATCACTTTATTCCTTAAAACTAATCTTTAATATTTAAATACATATTTACAATTGTATCCCATTGATAGTTATTTTTCCTGACTTATAATAGTTTGAATGTTGATATATATTACCATCATTAAGTATATGCAGATGGGTGAATATGCAAATAAGCCCCGCTTCCACTCAATCACACTTTTCAGTTGCAGACTCTGTTGCAGACTCTGTTAAAAACTGAATTTGAAACTATGAGCTGACAAAAGTTCAATGATCATTTTGTTCGAATCCTTGTGACGTCCTTAAGAATCTATGTCATTTTGGGCTTGTTGGTGTTTCTTCAATGTTGTGGTCTAGTCCTGGAGGTCAGAGTTCATGATGCTGGTAGGTCACGTGACTGATGGAAGACTTTGGCTGGTTAATAGTAACCCTGCCACCACTCGCGTGACCTCTCAGCCTCATGACATCATAGCTGATCTTGTATCGAACTGAAGACATCATAGGTGTGCCCAAACATCATTATAATCAAATGTCATAAATACTCGTTAAGATGTCAAATGTTTGACATTATATACTTTTGTCTCTTAAAGTTTTGAATCTCTTTATATTCAAACTGCAGATATTATCGCCTCCCAGTGAAGAGCAGTCTCAGGTGCTTATAACTAAAGTATTTATTGTAGTAACACTATTGCACTTCTACCAGCAAGAGTTGATATATTGAAAATAAAATGAAACTTGATCCTGGAGGTGATGAAAAAATTGTTTTTTGTAAATCTCCGGGTAAAAAATGCTTGCTTCCACTGATCCAAAGCCTTTGTAGGATACACAGACGGATGTTTTTCTCTAACAAACGTTCGGGCATCTAAATGAGAATTATTTTCCATTGAAAGATATTTATTTTTGTACATTGTGCATTTTACTTTACTTTTGTGCCAGTTTATGAAAGAAAGGACATCATCATTTCTTTTTAATTACCACATTATTTAATTAATTAGTATTTCTTTTTTAAATTAGCAGCTCATAATGGAATTGTTATTTTCGTTTCATAGCCATTGTCAGTTGGGGTTTACAAATGTCTGCTATTATTTCTTTTCATTCGTAGGATTTAAATACATCAAAATAAGACACATTTTTAAATAGCTTTTTAGGAAACATTTCTTCTTTAATATTTTATTTACCTTTTATCAGGTCAAGGTTAACCATATTGTGAAGTAAAAGCCTAACAACACTCAAATATATTATAACACTACACAACCGCTCATACTTCATGGCCTAAGATGTTATAAGTATAGTTTTTTATGTAGTATACCAAATGCACCTGACAAGAGGGTATGAAGTACTCGAAAAGGGTATGCAGTGCTTTTTTCAATCATTCCCAAATTATCTGTCATATCTCATGACATCATAGATTAAAAATCAATGGACTTTTCTATTCGTTTTCTGCCTCATTTCTACAGGCCATTTGTCCCTGTCTGTTCCACATTTCTCATTCTGCTTTTCATCTTCTCTATGATTATCTAGTCAAGGGTGTCTCACGCTGTCCGCGAGATGAATACCAACCTGTCGGGGGCAGCGAGTTGGTCTACAAAACACTCCGGTGAGAAACCTACAGAAGCTCCTTATCAAACCTACAGGTCAACCAAAGTTGTCTGTCTTTCTATTGATCTTCTCCATTCAACCACAAAGACACACTGGTGCACACCTAGTTCTACCATTATTGGGCAGATAAATCCAACCTGTATGTGGTAAATCTGTCTCTCTGAACCGCACGAAACCCAATTACCTCACCTCATCCCTGACACTGAAATGCTTAAGGAAATGCTTAAATCTCTTTCTAACACATATACAAACACATCTGTGTGCACATCGTCTTACACATGCTGATCCTACTAATACTTTAAAGGTAAGTAAGACAGATAGAGCGAATGAGAAAGATAAAGATAAATCTGGTGCTCGGAAACTGACTGATGTGTTTGTCTCACCTCACAGTGCATTCACAAATCCTTAAGGTTAATCAATATAACTCAGTGAATGACATCTTATGGAACGGTTACTTGTGAAAATTCTGTCATCATTTACTTACCCAACTATGAAAGTTTTTTTTTCTGCAGAACACAAAATAAGATCATTTGTATAATGCTTGTAGCGATACAAAACCAATGAAAGTGAATGGGTGCTGGTAAACAGAAAGAAAGCCATGTAATAGATGATGCTGGAATTTTCATTTTTGTGTGAACCATAACTTTAATAACAGAGAGATTATTTGAAATTATAAATGTATTTATGTAGGATACCTTTTTTAATTATGCCAAAAGTATGTATCATTCGTCTTTACTTGTCACTCGTGGCATTTCCTTCTGCAGCATCTCAACGTTTTTCAATCTGTTAAAGTTTTATAGTAATTTCGTTTTTTTATCCACAGTATCTATATCAACAGAATTGCTCAATCTGGTTTAAGGCTAGATGTTTTCTCCTGGTAATTACACACTGTAAAACATTTTTAGAGATTTCATCGTGAGGTCTCGTTGTGAGAGTTTTTTTCATTCTAAATCACAACATTATTTTATGCTTTGGCTCATAGACAAAATACTTTATTGTTTCTTACCCTAGTAAATAAGGCACCCATTAAGAATTCATCTTACCTAAGTTCTGTTATAAAGTCATTTTTAATCAGATATTCATATCAATTAACTTATGTTTTCGAGACTTTGGGAAGCTTTCCTAATTATGCAAATGTGTGCTCTTTCAAAGATAGGTTTATGAAATTACGTATGACCTATTCAATCAATGTTCAGATGTGATTCAATACAATTAAAACCTTGATATCTGCAGACAATTCAGCGTTTATTACCATCAGTGTAATTATTATTTATCAAGTAAAAAACTGAACTTCACACTTCACCCTATTCTAAATAAAAAGACTACAATACCAATACATTTTGATGCAGAAATTTTACACTTTGTGTTGCAAAAAAATAATGATGTATTATAAAGTTAATTAGGACTTAATTAGGAATAGGTTTTCACTCACTAAGGTTTGTTGAATTTGGATTCACTTGTTTTGAGTGTGTCAAAGACTTTGAGTTATTTGGTTTTGAGTTATCATACTGATTATTAAAGATGCCACATCCAATTTTATACCTTGTTAAGTGAGACACAGAAAGACGGAAATAGAGAGACGGAGATAAAATATGGAATTCTACTGTAGTTAATTAGTTTTCTTTTAATCTTAATTTCTATATGTATTGTGGCCTTTGCAGTCAAGTGTCTATTGAATTTCCACAATATCAAACCTCTAGAGGGACATAGTCATCTAACAGCAATGTGAAAGACTGACAGCATGAAAACTGTCATGAAAAAATAATTATGTTACTTTTCCTTAAAATAATTTTTGCATTTCTTGAATGTAAATATAAACTAGTTTGTTAAAGTATATGAGGTCTGAAAAATACAGTTCTGAATTTACCTATTTCTCCAGTTTTCATGGTCTTTAAATATCTCTTATTATTTTCTACAGCTGTGTATGATTTTTTATTTCATTTTTATTTATTACTATGTAAAGGTAATCCTGCATTATACCTTGTCCTTTTTTTCTAATGATCTATATTTGTTATTGCTCTATTTTTGTTTTTAGGCACTTATGATATACTGCTTTGACAATAAAAGTACAGTGTTCATGTTAAATAAAAAATCACCTTGTGTAAAGTGTGTGTGTGAGTATCAGCATGTGTGTATCTGTGTCCATCAATCTTCTGACTGCTTTTCAATAATTCAAAACACACACCCTCTCACTCTCTAACACACACATTTTACAGAAGCTACATTAAGACCCATCAACAGCACTTAAAGAGGTTCCACGTATTAAGCACCACAGGCAACTCATAATCATTAAATGATTTCCTGAGCGTTGAAGGAAATAACAAGTACAATGTCCAGAAAAACTAAAAGACGGCACAACACACTGATACTATGCGACTAATAACAGCAGGCTATCTCCAAAAAAGTGCCAGATAAACCGTGATCTTCCCCTGCGTGTTTTATTTCACCTCTATTACTGCAGCACAATGTCGACAGTCATCCGTCCTTAATGATAGCGATTGAAAGATCTGATCCAAACAAGCACATACCACATTTATTTCTTCAATTACACTTATGTTTCAAAACCTGATCACTGATAAAGCTCCAGTGCAGCCATTAAAACAGTACTATGCCCAGTGTGCTTCATTCAATCCATTCATCCACACAGGTATTCATTGAGACATTCTTTAAGCAGAAACACACACACACACACACACACACACACACACATAAAAAAAGAGAATGAAGGCAAAAAAGACTGAGCAAGCAGAGTAAAGGAACAACCGAGAATGGAAAAGAAAAAGAACAAGAAACAAGGTACATACACAGTGCACGAGAAAAGAGATAAAGTGGGGATAAAAAGTGCCTTACCTGAAAGAAAAGCTAAGGAAAAGGAGAGAGAAGAGAGAAGGAGAGGAGAAAGCATGATGCGTGGTGTTCTGAGAGGCAAGTATGTATCTCTAAGGCTACTAGATCCTGATATTCCAGCAATGAGAGAGAGAGAGAGAGAGAGAGAGAGAGAGAGAGATGGAGAGAGATGGAGAGAAGAGAGAGAGAGAGAGAGAGAGAGAGAGAGAGAGAGAGAGAGAGAGAGAGAGAGAGAGATGGAGAGAGATGGAGAGAAAGAGAGAGAGAGAGAGAGAGAGAGAGAGAGAGAGAGAGAGAGAGAGAGAGTGATGGAGAGAGATGGAGAGAGAGGGAGAGAGAAAGAGAGAGAGAGAGAGAGAGAGAGTGATGGAGAGAGATGGAGAGAGAGAGAGAGAGAGAGAGAGAGAGAGAGACATGTATATTAATCACACACATTTAGACATCACCACCACAGCAGGATTTCTCACACACATGTGTAAAGCTTGTGTAAGGAAACCCATGTGCTCTGTCTATTATTTAAGGTGTCCTGTTGTCATGTTCAATTCTTCCACTCATGGCAGGAATCTCGTCAAGATTATTTAACTGTGTAAGACGTGTGTATTTAGTCATAAATAGACAAATAGACAATAGACAAATAAATAGACAAATGAGTGTAGTTTTGCTATCCTAAACAAGCACAAAAGCTTATGGAGATGACATTATTGATTCTTTTAGGGATGTACTAATTGATTAATTAATTGTACTGTAAAGGTTGCGTTTGCATAATATGTTGTCCAGGTATAGTACATTAAATGGTGTATTTATTTAATGTTAACACATTTAAACAGATAAGAGATTCTATTATTAGTTTCTATTTAGATATATTTTATATGTATTATTTAGATATAGATTCTATTATTTATATATTTCAATTTTTGGTATATCTAAATAAATACATCAGTGTGTATTTCCCAAGAAATGAGCCATGCATGTATGTTCTTATTCATTCAAAAGTATTATGCACAGCACACAGATATATATATATATATATATATATATATATATATATATATATATATATATATATATATATATATGTAAACATAAACTTTTATTATGCAATCGACTTATTATCAAAAAAAGTGTCTTAACTTACTGGATCAGTAAGTTAAGACAGCATAAAAAATAATAGCATAAATAACTTTTGATCAAATTAAAACTGTACCTGTCACACCAGAGCTGAGTTTTCGATGCCATCGGCGCCATCTATAGATCACACTATGCGCACGCTGTCCTCAGATTACGTCATCCACCCGCGACACTGCGACACTCAACCGTAAACAAGCGTCATCGGACATCATCGTTACATTCAGCCTTTAATAAAGTAAACGGGCATCAAAAATGCCCAAAGTGGTTTCTCGGAGCGTTGTGTGCTCGGACACCCGTGACCGGGAGGAATATGATGACGGGGAAAAACCCCTCCACGTGTATTACTGTCTGTGTGGTCAGATGGTTCTGGTTTTGGGTAAGGAACATCAAACTGATCTCTAACTGTCCGAAATGAGCTCAGATCTCGACTGTTTTAACTATCTACTGTGTAAGTTATTTGTGTGGGATTGAATGAGTGTTTTGACCTGACCTCGTTCTCACACTTGTGGAAGTGTTGGGGTGGCACATCCCAGTCAAAAGTGTGAACAGGGAAAAGCTCTCAGATCTTTCACCCCACAGGCCTGTCACCAGGGCATCACTTATCCTCTGTTGTTTAGGAGGCTGACACTCTAAAAGTGTTGTCTTTAAGTTGTGTTTGTGAACTTTTGTTTTTGGATTGTCTAAATGTTACACCTGATGGATTGGATTTGCCTTGATCTCACCTTTGGAGAAAAAGATGGAATGAACCTTAGTGGAAAGATCCAGTACATGGCAACACTGTCTAATATTAATATTATGTTGTTTGGTCTAGTGGATCACTCCTAACAAATAACAAATCCTACTTAGGAACGTGACATACAGTCAAATATGGTGACCCATACCCAGAATTTGTTCTCTGCTTGTAACCCATCCAAAGTGCACACACACACACAATAGTGAACACACACCAACTGTGAGCACACACCTGGAGCAGCGGGCACACGTTTAAGCTGCGGCGCTCGGGGAGCAGTTGGGGGTTCGCTTGCTCAAGGATACCCAAGTCGTGATATTGAACTGAGACTCGCACCTGCTATCCTAACTGGCTTCCCCGCAAATCTAAATAATTTAGACGTTGATCTTAAACTACTTAGTCCAAATTACCCTTTAAACACAGATCAGGCAAACCATTATTCATAATATTGTGGAGCAATACTAAAGAACAGCCTAATATGTCGAGGAATGGATTACACATTTTAGGATTACCCATCAAGGCAGGGATTTTTTAAACTGAGTGCTGGGAACCCACAGGGTATCTCCAGATGGCTCTGAGAGGTCCCCAGAAAATCTTAAAGGAATAAATACACAAATTATATTAATTAATTCAATTGTAAATGGACAGAACACCATAAATCATTTAGTACACATTGTATATCATTCTAGTGAGCATTTCTCACTATAACAATGGTTATTACAGATCAGATTTGCTACAAAATAAATGCACTTAAATTGGAATTGTTACATTCAACATTACTCGTATCATAGCCCATTTATATCACGTCATTTTTTATATATATCCCACACTGAACAATAATATAAAAGCAACACCTTTATTTTTAAATGTTTTTGCCCCAATTTTTATGAGATGAACTCAAATATCTGAAACATTTTCCACATAAACAAAATAACCATTTCACTAAAATATTGTTATAATATAGTCTGCATGACTATTGCACAGGTGTGCCTTTGATTGGCCACAGTAAATGGCCTCTAGGAAACTGTTCAGTTTTGTTTTATTGTGGGATCTTGGGACTCAGAAGTCAGTATCTTTGTTGTCTCTTCCTCTTAAATGCCTGTTCGAAGTTCCTGGATCTTGACAGGAACTTGAACTTTAGTATACGCCGATCCAGAGCATCCCAAACATGCTCAACTGGTGACATGTCTTGTGGCTGTGTGGGCCATGAAAGAACTGGGATGTAAGAATTATGTACAGATACTTGCTACACGTGGCCGTTGCAGGTCCTGCAATATGAGATATTTTTGGATTAATGGCAAAACGATTGGCCATAGGATCTCGTCAAGATATCTCTGTGCATTTAAAATGCCATCAATAAGTCCACCTGTTTTTCTCTGTCCATAATGTACGCCTGCCTATACCAAAATCCCACCGCCACCATGGGCCAATCTTTCCACAACATTGACATTATAAAACAGTTAACAAACACCACGCCACACACGCTGTCTGCCATCTACCCTGAACAGTGTTAACCTGTATTAAACCGTTAAGAGACACCACTCAATCATGCCAGACGTCATCGCATGTGAGCATTTGACCACTCAAGACGATTACGTCTAACTGGAGTCAGGTCGAGACTCTGATGAGGATGACAAGCAAGCAGATGAGCTTCCCTGAGACGGTTTCTGACAGTTTGTGTAGAAATTCGTTGATTTTGTTAACCGATTGTTCAGCAGTTGTCCGAGTTGCTGGTCTCAGACCATCTTGAATGTGAACATGCTGGATGCTGAGGTCCTGGGCTTGCGTAACTACATGTGGTCTGCGGTCGTGATCTGTTTGGATGTACTGCTAAATTCTCAGAAACCTTTATTTTGGCCAGTCAAATGCACACCTGAGCAATAATCACACTGTCTTGTCAGTATCTTGATATAGTACACCTATCTTGGCAAAGAAGAAGTTATTTTGTGTATTTGTAAAATGTTTGAGATCTTTAAGTTCATATCATATTTAAAATGGGAGCAGAAACAGACATATTGTGTTTATATTCATGTTCATTGTATATTCTCAAACTTACTTTTTATCTAATATAGTTTAAATGCATTTATAAAATATACCGTTGCATATGGTATAACGTTGGATAACGGTTTTATGGGCAGTCGTGGCCTTGTGGTGGGAGAGTTGTACTCGTGATCTCAAGAATGCTGGTTCGATACACTGTCAGCAGGGATTGAAAGTGGACTGAGTAAGCAACCAGCTCTCTCCTCCACCTTCAAAACCAGGTGAATACCAATACCAACTGCTCCCCATGCGCCACAGTACGGCTTACCACTGCTCCGGTGTATGTTCACTTACTTTGTGTGTGGATGGGTTCAATCCAGAGCACAAAGTCCAAGTATTGTGGGACTTTGTGGGACACAATACTTGGCCACATGTCACTTCACTTTAAAAAGAGCGTGCTCATCATATTTAGGGGTTCATGGCATTGTAAAGTTTGGAAATCCCTGCCTTAAGGTAATGCTGAAACAGTATGTGTTTGCACATTTAATAATGTCACAGCATGACTTTCTGAAATTCCCATTAAGGTTAGATTGTCATAGAATCATGTCATTTTTTATTTGCTTGAGCTGTTTTGAGACTCATTCTTATTGTTTCAGCACAGTTGCAGTTCTCTAGAAATTCTCACTTATTTATTCTCATCAGCAAAAGTGTGATAAAAAAATAACACATTGACTTGAAATACAATCAGAACATTAACAGAGAATCATAAACAGCTGCTGAACATTCCCTTTATTCTTATGGTGTAATGGTTGTACTTTCCCTTTGAGGAAACTAAATAGGGTAGAACTGTACGTTAATTTTATCTATTATATTTGTGTGTAACTGTATAGGGCTATTTCAACCCAAAATAAAAAAAATCTGTCATCTACCACCTTTAGGTTCAAATCTGAATATTATTTTTGGTTGAACTGAGAAAGTGAGATATTTTGTAGGATGTAGATTCGACTAACACCTTCTTTTCTACTATGGTATTCAATGGAGTCTATGAACTGTTTGCTTTCAAGCCTTCATTCAAATATCTTTATACAGGTTTGGAAGAGTAGTTCAAGACGGAATTTTCTTTTTGGTGGAAATATAATTTGAAAGTCTTATTTTAAAGTATATGTTGTTGCAATACATCTCATAACTTCTTGTTTATTGAACTGTCGTTTTAAAATCAATACCACAGAAAAAGCGCACCTTTGTAGGATATTGATTAACTATATGAAAACATAAGTATATACATTTTCAACCGCAAATATAAATCTATATCGATCTTTCTAAATTAATTTGAATACAATATTTGATATTCTCTTTTGTGTTTAATATAGCACCACAAAATCAGTCCACCCCTGGTTGCACCAATGTTTTGGTAATCTGTTTTTATATATTGATATACTGTATAAATATCCCGATCTCTATTTACGTATTTTTGGGGCTAAAACGTATTTTAAAAACTTATGATGTAATGTAAAGCCAATAATTTAAATGATTGCATAAAATTATAACATTTAAAGAATATTATTAAAAAACGTAATAATTTAACATTTGCTAGTTAAGTATACTATTTTAGATAATTACGTGCATGATACAATTCTTGGTTTCTAAATAACATCTGAACATTTTCTTTTATAGTATAAGTTCTTTTATAAGTTAACGCGTAAAAATGTATAAACTTTGTGAAGAAACTAACTTTCAAAATCACTTTTTCTTATAAAACCTTAAATGTATACAAAATCAAGTTTGTCATCTAATGTTGTTAAGTTGAATATTAAATAAACATGGTTTATGTAAATGATTTGATGATGCTCTGAGGTTAAACCTGACTAGAATATGTTCATAAATGCTTTAGATCTTTGCTCATATAGAAACATGACCCAAACAGATTTCTCCAATGTCTAAAGTTCCGATGAGTAAGCGACAAATATCAGTATCAGAAAGAATGATCCCCACCAAAAAATCCATTTCATTCCTACTTCATAGTGTTATTTTGACTCAGTGTTATTTTGACTCCACTGCAGACAGACTGCAGAGACCTGAACATGGTTGTTGTTATTGGTGGATAAAGGTCACTCAGATCAGACTGGTCGATGAGGTTATGTTTATACCACACCAGTGCGTTTTGGGTAAAATGTAAGGGAGATAATTTAATCTGTCTTCTACTTTAGATTGTCAGGTAGAGAAATTACCCATGAGACCACGGGACAAAGCACGAGTGATTGATGCAGCAAAACACGCCCACAAGTTCTGCAAGGTGGATGAAGACGAGACTGTGTACTTAAAATGGTGCGTCTAAGCATAGGTTTAATTTTCTGTGTGCAAGATTGTTTTAAATTCTCTAACCGCTTTGTGTCTGCATGCAGGTCTGAGGGCATCGAGAAGCAGTATCGCAAAAAGTGTGGAAAGTAAGAGAACACGTCACATTTCACAATATCACAGCACAGACAATTATAGATGATTGTGTGCATATAATAAAGAAAGTACTTCATCCAGATATGCTGCAGGGCTGAGCATCCTCTTGTCACCACGACAACAAAGTATTGCGGTGGCCCTGTTGGTTGAAATCATTTGGAATGATTGCAATGAGGGGGTTCTGCTTGTAGATTCTGTTAATTATGTGTGATCTCTTTGTCAGCTCTGTAAGGTGTACTGAGATTTTCTTTTTTTCTGTTCATTTATACCATTCATGTAAAGACGATCTTTACTTGTCTGTTTTCTGTAGGTGTGGTTTGCTGTTGTTTTATCAGCATCAGATGAAATGCAATCCAGTGACGTTCATTGTGGATGGAGCACTGGTGAAGTTCGGACAGGGATTCGGCACCACAAGTGTGTACAGTCAGAAACAAGAGGCGCCCAAGAAAGTCAGGGTAAGGATAAAGGTCCATTTTGTTTTTTTCTTAGAGGAGCTTTTCAGAATTGCGATATCATATACTCTATATACACAGGCTCTGGCACAGCAGTCCTTTCTTTGATACAAGGGTTGAGTCATTATTTACATTTTTTGATGTTGTGTGTTATTAAAAAATATGAGTTGACATTTCTAAAAAAAAAAATCATTTTCATTTTTGATGATTTTTGCAGTTCTGTAGCTTTTTTCATGTAGGTTTCTTAAAGTGTCTTGAAGACATTAACACAGGTCTTCTGGGTTTAGATTTAAATAATTTTATCATGTAATAATAGATTAAACAGGTGATGACAGCAGATCTCTGTGTGGAACACTGGCTATATTTAAACATCTTGTACATACAAAATGTACAAATAATTGTGAAATATATGTTTAGAAATGTGGACTCAATTTGTGAAGACACGTTTCTCAAAATTATATCAATAAGTGACTTTATTGACTTGATACATGATATAAAAACATTGCACAGTACTCAGTGACCTCTTACAGTCTCCTTAGTGCTTCTGCTACACTGGATTTCTATACAGTTTCTACAAGTATTTGTGTGTGTGTTATAGGTGATGATGACAAAGCGCACCAAAGACATGGGCAAGTTCAGCTCCGTTACTGTCTCCACCATTGATGAGGAAGAGGAGGAGATTGAAGCTGTAAGTTTCTGCTCATTATCTGTACAATGCTGACTTATCACTTACATCATGTGTCTTTTTAAAGAGCTGTCATTGATTGTGATGGGTTTGTCCTACAGCGGGAGGTGGCGGACTCATATGCTCAGAATGCTAAAGTGATTGAGAAACAGCTGGAGAGGAAGGGAATGAGCAAAAGAAGACTACAGGAACTGGTATGAACACTTGCGCACACACACAGTGAGATTAAAGTAAAGGCCATGTGTATTCATGCTTTGCAGATTAAAACTTTAATACACTTTGCAGAATGTAATCACCAAAGACACTTGAAATAGAAGATGACAGAGTTCCCACAAACAAACACATATTCAATCTTATTTAAAGTACCTTGGCACTGTTAGGAAGTTAATGGTTTGTATTTTGTAAAAAAACTTTATCAAAGTAAATAGGAGAACTGTGAAGAGTCCTAAATATAAGAGTAAAACACATACTCATTACACTGAATCGTTCTAGACATGTGAGAAAGGGTCCGGTCAACATCAAGTGAACAACCAAGACGTATTGCTATTTTCACTTGAGAAGTTGTGTCAGCTATGTTCATTTAACATAATCAGCTCATTTATGCAAAAAACTGAGTGGTGACTATGAAGTTTGAGGATTGGATGTCAAGAATGTGTTAACATACACTCTTCTTAATCTTTCTCGACAGGCGGAACTTGAGGCTAAGAAGGCAAAGATGAAGGGAACCCTCATTGACAACCAGTTCAAATAAAGACTGTCTGTGTATGAGAAAGCAAAGGGGTGCGTGTGTGCGTGCGTGTGCATGTGTGTGTGTTCGTGTGAGTTTGTGTGCATGGCTGCATCAGTGCAATAATGTGTATGAAAGGGCCAAGGTTTTTTAGTATTTTTTATTACATTATATGTTTGATTCTTAAATAAAAACATCTGAATGAATGATCTGCTTCCAGATTAAATTTTTTGTAATGTACTACTGCAGACACGCGGTGTCTCTGGTTTCTTCAGACACTGAGTGCAAAGATGTCTACCCTACCAGTCAAAGATTTGAGACACTTGCTAATGCATTCATATTTTTTCCACATTTCAGAGTAATAATAAAAAATCTAAATTAAGAAATAAAGGAACAGGAACTATAGGGAAGTATGTTATAACCAAAAAGAAATGAGAACCCATGTTATATTTGATTTTCTGAAATGTTTTCTTCTCATTTTATCAAGCAGCTTCTTTAGGTCAGAATAAGTTGCTTTTTAATACAGTCACTGTCCATCTGTACTCATGTTGGCTATTCCATCAATATTCAATCAGAGTCATCCATTTCAAAGTAATTTTTTATAAAAATATTAAAATTTTGTCTAATAATTTATATCATAAAAACTTAAATTCATAATAAACATATTGGTGTTCCTTCTGTCAGGTAGTCTATAGTCCTGATAAAGAAGATGTTTAGCATTTTCTTAATGTCAGTTTGTCAGGCACGGACAAACCTCCAAGCCTCTATAATGTGATCTAAACTCTCTGGTCTTTGCTCATTGTAATACTGATGTATTAGGAGCAACAAGAAAACATCCTCACAATGCTCCTGAGCCTTTAACCTCAGTTTTCGCTCTTTAGAAAAATAACATTTCTAGTTCATTACAGATTACTTTTATAAGCAAGGTGATGTATTTACAGCACCCCTTGTGTGCAATAACCGTAAAACCGGTGTATTCTTAAACAAAGCCTGAGTCAACCTTGTAAACATGATCAGTTTGGTGGAAAAGAAGCTCTGGCCACCTGATTAAAATGTTGCCAGGTGGAGGAATAGACAGAAGTTAATAGAACCTCAGGAGAAGACACCTGCATTACTTGGTCATATTGAGAGATCTGTGATTAATGGTTTCGATTCTGGATCATTTAACAATACATGAGCATTATTTCACACCTGCACGGGCCTAGTCTGTGTACCTGTACAGGTGCAGATAATCTCCTGTCATGCTGGTCAGGCATCACACCAGACCATGTGTAATGGACCAATGGAGGACTCATGCAGCTGTATTAAGATTTCTCAACAGAAAGTGCTCATATCTTGTTCCTTTATATATGGGAGAGTCAATGAAAAAATAATACAATCAGACAACATGACACTTTTGTTTATGTGCAAATTGATTTTTCAAAACATAATAGGCTTACGATCAGCATTTCATTAGGTATATTCTCCAAGTTGAACACAGATACGCAGCACCAGGCTTGCCATGCATCGCTCACCGGAGAGTAAATTGTTCATTTAGAGGAATTGGGAGAAACTTTACTGTAGAATTTCAGATCTTCAGAGATGTTTCTCAAAGATTCAAGGTTTCTAATTGCATTCAGGTTTCTAAATGGCTTTGTTTGAAGTAGAAAAATGTCAGCTTGAGTTTATTTCACTCGTCTGCAGTTCCCATTTGTAATACAAGGACTTTAAAAACAAGGTTACGTCATTTTGTACATTTATTAAGTAAAATATTGTGAGACAGGTTTTAATGATATGGAAATGAAAAGCAAAATATTGAATAATACATTTCATTTATTAATACATATTTATTTTTAAAAGTTATTATTTTTCATTTTTAAGACCTGTTTTTATGTGAATACGGAGATGGATTTGATGGACTCTGATTTGTAATGTTATATCTTAATCAAGTGTTTTTATGCGTTTATTTACGTTTTTAAATGGTTTTGCTGACTTTGACAGATATTGGTGGTCATAGCAAAGGTAAAGCAGCAGAAACTTCAGCTGTTTTAATGGATTCTCATTTCATACTTTACACTAAAAGAGATCAAGTCAGGTTTATTCTTTTTCTTTTAAATGTTTTCTTTATATGCACACTTGGGGAAAAGCCATCGTTAGTTTCTTGTGTACATCGTGTTTTAATGTGACGTGAAAATCTGAGGTGTCTGTAACGCAGCATTAACATGATAACACGCATACATTGTTTTTATAAAGAGTGAAATGTTATTCTACCAGTTAATTTATTTATTATTCTGAGCGTTAAAATAAATATAAATAAGTTTAGCCGGCATGAATTTCCAAATAAAAACAACGTTTTATTTATAAACATTAAGAATAATATATCTGCGGGTATTTGACCGTTGACCCCCCCATCACCATTACAACAATAGAAGACCAATGAAAACGCTCATAGCTTGAACGTGTTATGTCATAAAGGTGGAACGCGTTTTTCACTTCGCGCGTTTTCTCGCCACTCTTAGCGACTTTTGCAGCCGTCGAGCGTCGAGTTTCTCTCAAATCTTTTGATATTTTGCGAGTTTTTTGTGTTTGGACGATTTATTTTCACGAGGAAAAGTATTTTGTCGACTGCACAAATGGCCTTCAGAGGATTAGGAAAGCTAGGTAATTGCATCTCTTATATTGTTTTATATTATTTGTTTATTGTGGGTATTGATGCATTTTTGCAGTGAAATGTTCATGTTTTGTGATGTTAAAGTTCGCTTAACCAGCAATACTTATAACATTTATTAAATTGTAATAATGGGTTAATAACAAAATGCAACCAGCATAAATAATCAATAAATATATATATTTAAATTAATACAATTGGATCAGTAATGAACAGACCTCAATTTATGCTCCAAACGCTATTGGACAATATAGATAACGTTTTAATCCATATTTAATGATGTCAAGATCAATGATCGCACAATATGAATGTTTTTATCTATTGCTGTTATTTCAGCTTCACGCTTTATTCATCGGAATACTCCTTATCCTTTGACCCGGTCGGATCAGAAAGCTAAAAAGAGGAGGTGGGGAGTCATTGAACAAGAACCCCTGTTACAGCCAGACAGCCAGTGTGTCCTGACATCACCTAAGACCTTTAAGCCACAGGCCTCAACACACATACCTGATGAAAAGAAAGGCAAGTGATCTTTCTTATATTTGTATTTGTTTACTTTACATTCTTTAAACGTTGTATCACACATTCGTGATGTACAGGGGCCATTTATATTATCTACATCACTTTCGGTCACACAGGTCCGTCCCAGAAGGAGTGTCTCCCCGAGAGAAAGAAGACGGATTTGCATTGGCTGAAAAACTACTGTCAGCGCTGGATGCCATGTATGAATCCAAACAAGACAAAGGATTTGAAAGTTCAGGAAAACTTTTCTAGACAACAGGCCAATGAGACGAATAGGAAAAGTGTTATCTGCTTGAAACGAAAAGTAGAAGATGATCAAGACAGGGAGCAACCTCAAAAGAAGCTTAGAAGGGAGGAGCCCCCATCTCCCCCCTCCATCCCAAAAGGATTCAATGCCTTAGAAGGTGAGACTGTGATTATAGCAAATGAAGTGAATAACAGTTCTTTTTAAAGATTTTTCCACTGTTTCTCTGTAATAGATGAAGAAGTTTTTACTCTGCATCGTTCACATGTTAGCCAGCTATTTCATTTATATCACTTCATGTTCCATAGGTCCATTGCAGAAAAGTAATGTCCCTGTGAGAAAGAGGAGCGTTTTACGTGATAAAATAAAACCCCTTCAGAACATGAAACCGGATTTGAAAGGGCTAGAAGACCTCAAACCATTTTATTCTCCTGGGCCGTCGTCGCCTGTTGCACCGGCCCAGAAGGAGAATGGAAAGACGTACCAACCATCTTCCTCTTCCATCCCATCAGGATTTCATGCCTTGGAAGGTAAGACTGTCCTTACTGCAGATGAAATGAATTGTGAATTTGTTTAATGACTGTTCTGCTGTGCCTTATTGATAGATAATAAGGTTTATTGTGAATGTCCTTTATAAATAATTACTTCTAACTAGTTTCCTCTGTATTTGTCTCCCCAAAACAATTTTGAATTCCCTCACAGTAAATGAAAGGAGTTGTGAGTCTATTAAATGATTTTCCTTTAATATGTTTATCCATGTTTTCTCTTAAAGGACGGCCTTATTTACAAGGTTCCAAGCTGGGGCAAGGTGGATTTGGCACTGTGTATGCAGGGATCCGAATACATGATGGATTGCCTGTAAGTTGTTGTCTCCCCCTTTTGTTGGCTTTTAGAATACTTGCAGAATTTATCTCAACAGCACCAAAAAAGAAACAATCTAGTTTGGCACTCATAGGTCTTTAACACTAATGCAGAAACAGTGAGTTATCTGTCAATGTTCTTTGCTCTGCAGGTTGCCATCAAGTATGTTTCTAAAGAAACGGCAAAGACAGTGCAGGACCCTCAATTAGTGAGTTCCCCTTCCAATCTGTTTATTTAACAGTTACAGTGACCACAAAAATATTTAGAAATATCTTCATTGCAGGGTTTAGTGCCATTGGAGGTGGCATTAATGTTACAGGTGAGCTCATCTGTGGCCTGTCCCAACATCGTTTCGCTTTTGGATTGGTTTGAGCAGCCAGATCATTACGTAATAATCCTGGAGCACCCTTATCCATGCAAAGATCTCTCCAGCTTCCCTCGCAGCATTGGTAATTTGGACGAGGAGATGGCCAAGAATGTGATGCTGCAGCTGATCAATGCTCTGCAACACTGCGAGAGAAGTGGCGTCTTGCACCGGGACGTCAAACCAGAAAACATTCTATTCTGCACGGATACAAAACAAATTAAGCTGCTGGATTTCGGTTGTGGAGATTTTCTGATGGACATCTACAAAAGGTTTTTAGGTTGGTGTTTGCAGAGTCCTGAGGGAAAGGCTTCAGCGATTGTGGGACATGTTTTTATTTTCAATGGATTGGTCTCTAAGGAACCTGTCTCTACTGTCCACCTGAGTTCTTCCGCTACGGACGTTACCAGGCCAGACCCCAGACCGCCTGGTCCTTAGGAATAACGCTGTTCAAACTTCTGACTGGTTCAGTCCCATTCTGCACCCAAGTGGACATCATTAACAATTTACTGAGCGTGCCGGACTTCCTCTCTAAAGGCAAGAAAGAGCAAAAATTAATTCTTGACTGATGACTGATGATATTGTTTTTGTGTGATTTAACTCTCTATTTTACAAAAGACTAATTGCAGAGTTTGTTTTGTTTGATAGAATGTGGAGAATTAATTCAATGGTGTCTTGAAGCAAAACCAGATGACCGGCCAAGTTTGGAACAGATTATAGAACATCCTTGGTTTCAGTGAACAGGTGACTGATAACATTATTGGATAGTTAACATGGACTGGTTTAAACCAAAGTACTCACATCACATAAAGTAGAGAATGCTCTTATGGTAGTAGTAATGCTAGAACAAATGTTTTTTGTATTTTTTATGCAGGTTTATTTGGACAGTAATCCGGGCGATCATCTTCAGGAGGACAGATCACAGACTTCCTCTATAAAGGCAAGATAGAGCAAACATGGAATTCTTTCCTCGCAGAGACCTATGTTACAGCCTTAACAAGACAGGATTTCCTTGACTGTGTTACTGAAGACATTCTATCGACTTTGTTTTGTTTAACAGAATGTGGAGAATTAATTTAATGATGTTCTCAAACAAGTCCATATCTTCGGACCAGTTTGGAACAGATCAAAGACCATCCTTGGTTTCAAAGCACAGGTGACCAATAACATTATTGGATACTTAACATTGACTTGTTTAAATCCAAAGTACTCAACACGTATAAAGTAGAAAGTACTATAGTGGTCTTAGTATTTCTATTACAAATGTTTTGTATGGTTTAAGCAGGTTCACCTGGACTGTCATTCTGGGGCGGTTGTCTTACGGACGAGAGATCACAGTCATCAAGCACTCACATTGATTTATATGTGTTGACAATGTTTTCAATACTTCTTTACTTTATTGTCCATTCTATTCCGACATAAAGTAAAAAAGTTCAATGTGAAAACTAGTTATTTACACAGCTCACTTGAATGACTCCTATAACCAGTCATGAATTTCCAGGATTGGTTATTCACAGAGCTGTGTTGTAACAGATTATATATAATCTTGATTATGTAATTCGGAAAATCAGGAACATGAAATCAAATTTGGCATTTTATAGAACTTGTTTTCGGACAATGCGTATTTCTTAATAGACTACAGTTCTATATAAAGTTATATAAATATATAAAGTTCATTATTTATTTAATTAAAAATATGCATATATACCTCTAATTTTCTCAATTCATTTACAATTTTAATAATAAACCTGCCTTCAACATATATATGTTCTTCACTCTTAAACACTTTTTCTGCTTTTGAGGAATAAATGTTTAGACACTAGTGTTGTGACTAGACACAAAGGAAGGACATTTTGAAGAACGTTAGTAAAAAACAATGGGTCAAAGGAGACCTATGTTTCTCTGTTACCAACATTCTGTAAAATATCTTTTCCATGTTGAAAGCAGAGTAATCGTGATTGAATCTTTTACATATTATTTAACTAAATTATACAGCAATATGTAAGCTTTATAATGGAATAATGAATATATTGTTGAGCTATATCTGACCCAGTTAACCAGTTAATTTCCCCAGCATTACTTAGTCAATATTAATTATACTGTACCAATGTTTCTTTATGTTTTGAAGTTAAATGGTCCATTATACAGTATATATAAATCACAAAAAGACTTAAGATTTTTTACTGGGTCACATATTATACAACAATTTTATGAATACTATTGTTTATACTTTATGATAATGTAATATACATGTTTTTAAACAGCAGTACATTATACAGGAATGTTGTGTGCATTGTAAATTTGATTATGGAGTACTGTAAATATTTTTGCCGTCCCTCCAAAATCTTCCAAATTTGCAGTTGGAAATGGAATGAAATGTATCATCAAATAAATATAGACATGCATGTTTTACTACTGTTTATTAGCTAGATATTTGCAGAAACCAATACAGGGAGACTAAAAAAGAGACAACGTTTGAGAAGAACAGAGGCGATATTGTTAAACTCAACAATAATACTGTGTAGATTGCAGACTTGTTAATGAAGTATTGTAAATGGGCATTTTAGTGAAAATGTCAACCTTTCCAATTCAATATTGAAAGGTTTTTGGCATGCTCGTAGCACAGATGTCAACATTTAGTTTTTCAAAATACCCATTTAAGATCTCTCTTAAAATCTTTAGAGCATATATTTTCAAGTAAGAGCTTTTTTCAGGATTGTCAAATGCTCAAAAACAGACAAATACAGTAATTATTTTATGTTCTATAAAAAGCTATCCTGTGGCCAGTAGGATATTTTTGATTTTGTTCTGTACATTTAAATTAACATAAAACTTAAGAAGTTTGAGTCTCCCAAAAACTGAATCCTCTTTTTTTTGTCAGGTCGATAATGCAGGTTAATTTATCTTTTTTAAAATAGAAAATTTTTGCATGGGGTGTTATTTTTCTGTTTTAACACCATCAACAAGGGTTTTGTATAACATAAACAATAGTTTCAGCTTACTGGTAACATCTACATTCTAAGAGCTTTGTTACGTGACGTTCATAATGCAAAATGTGAAATCTATAATGCTGGAGCGGCCCAGATATTCTTGACCTTATTTATGCAACAATATTCTAAATACTGAAAAATTCATTATGGAATAATGTCAATTTCCAAGGCAGGCAGAGTTAAGCCATGAAGTTTGACCTCAGTTTGGTTTCAACATTTATTTAATTTTTTGTTGTATTTTTTGATGTGCACAGCAACACTTCTGGGTAATTGTTAATGTGTGAATGTTGTGAGTATTGCAGATGTGCCTTTACAACAACTATAAAACAGCAAATAAAAAACAACAAGTGTAATGTATGCATCATAAGATGTTTGATTACAATTTTTCACACACAGCAGAAGGTTCTGGTGTCTTCTGCTCTGTTTTGCATGTCTCCTGAAGTCAAACGTTTACACAAACCCTCAAATAAGCTTCACATCATGCTGCAGAGCACGAATCGGCAGCCATCTATCCTCGTGGGCACAGGAGTGCTGCCAAGATGGAGACGACAGGTGACTGAGCGTATTTTACAATCCTGGACATTTCAAATTAACACACACTCAGTGTCCTTGTCCCATGGCTCCTCCAGTCTAAGCGTGTCTTATTGTCTTAGTTTTTAATTAAAAACCAGCCAGTGTAAAAGGAGTTCCTGTGTGTTCAAAGCAAATGCGGAGTTCTCAGAATGTGTGATATGAGTCATCCATATTCAAGTTATTGGAGTAGAAAGATGGGTATTGTGGGCAGATCAGCCAAAGTTCCTATATGTCAAGGGTTTTTAAAAGTTCTCAGGTTCACACTGGCTGTGTTGTGTGTGTTTTTGTGCCGGTGAAGGGGGGTTGGAGCAGGTGTAAGTATGGTGTGGGACCCATTGAGTGTTGACAGAGTGAGAAAAGACTCCTCAGGGTTTGATGGATCTGAGAAAATTGGTGTTTTTGTGAATAAATATGCCAAACATGTTAAAGGGTTGAACCTTTCTTTGTAGCAACAGTTGTAGGATGGGAGATCTTTTAATAAAAATGAAACTAATGTTATTTGTTTACCCATTATGTAAATTTAGATTTGGTGCTTGATAAATGTTTTGCTCTCTACCGACTGGTATGCTTTATTTTCTATCTGCTTCATGCTCATGCCTGTATTATTCTGAAGGTTTTGTCAGACAGCAGGCTTCTGACTGCAGTAATCCATGTACTTGTGTGTGTGTTCGGTTCTGGTGACAGTTGAGTCTCTTGCTGGGTAGAGGCTTACTTTCCTGTGGATTGCTAGAGATCAGATTCTCAGGGTAAAATCCTCTCCAGCAAGACAGTGAGCACAGAAAAAAATCGAATGATAGACACACAAGACGATAGCTAGAAGATGGTTTCCTCTCAAGCTTTCCATAGCGTATTCCATGTTCATTTATTATTGCTTGGTTTGATCCCAATATCCCAATACAACATTGATAAAAATGCTAATAGAAAACACACAATGTTTCTAAAAATGAAAAATTTATTAGGTAGGGTACCACTATTATTAGGAAGCACATTATCATTATAAGTCAGATTAATTGGTTGAATCTTGTAAACACACAGGAAGTCTGTTTACTAAAGTTGCATTTTAAAAGAGAATTCAAATGGAAATGACAAACCGGTGGCCGTCATGGCACATTTAAACTTCATGATTCAAGTAAGTTCTGCTTTATTCCTTTAAATTGTGCAAAATCTCACTTTCTATTGGTGAAACCTGCATAAATGTCTTTGTTTGGATGAATAAAGACAAAGATATTTGGAAGAATGCTTTCAACAATAACAATTCTTGCATAGTGGGCAAAGTCACAATGCTAGTGAAACAAACCCCAGAACTTTTTCTGTCTTTTATTCAAAACAATTTAACAGAACATAAATATACAAAGTAATTTTTCCTATGCTAGACAATGGAGTCCAAGAACTGTTACTGTTACAGGCATTCTTCCAAATATCTTTCACTGTGTTCATCAGAATAAATAAATGTTTACATCAACCAAAGCTGAGGAAATGATGACAGAGATGTATTTTTCTCAGACTTTATGGTCTCGGTGCGCACTCTTGTGTTTTTAATACTGAACAGCACAAAATAAGAAATCACACTAAGGACTATATTTTAAAGCAGGGGTGCCCAAACGTTTTCCTATGAAGTGCCAAAAATCAAACTTGTGTGAGGTGCCGAGGGCCAAAAGTAAATTTTGCAGCATATATCAAACTGCCTGACATTTAAGTTGCTATGGTTTCCCCTTATTTATTTCATAATATTTAAAATAAATATAAAATAACTTTAATCGGATTAACTAATGCAAATTTTATTTTTAAAGTTTTGCATTTACATGAACTTATATCAATAAAAACAAACAATCTGCAAATGTTCAATTAACAATACAGTTCAATGCCAGAAACACTAGTCAAGCTGAAAGCAATAATAAAACCATTCAGTTGCAGTGTCCTTGACCTAATGTTTTTTAAGATTGGGCTGTATCTAACTTACAAAGACAACATATTTTGTAGGTGAGAGTCAGTTAGTTTGCTTCTGAGTTTACTCAAGTTCATCAGACTGAAAGTCTACTCCGTAGGTAGGTACTGCCAAACAGAGACAGCAGCACTTGTGCCTGCTTGCACATCTTTGAGTACCTGTTTGCTGGGACACATATGTAGAAGTCTGTCAAAGGAAGAGATGTGAACTTGTGGTTCAGTTCTGAATCACACTAAAGATCAACTAGGTTCATCTGAAGATCACCTCTGACTGCATCCACACTGATGGCAAAGGGTTGAGCAAACAACTCAAAGTCAGCAGTGTTGTGTCTGAAGTCCTCAAAGCGACAGTTAAACTCCTGGATTAGGTTGCTGAGAACAGCATGATATTCATGGACCTTCTCAATGTAAAGAGAAGTTATTTTTTTAAAACTCTTGTCTGTGTGCTACCACCTTGATTTCTCCATTATTTCGTTCATTAATTTGTTTAAGTTAATTGACGTGGAGTGTTGCAAAGCAGGCGGTGCTGCACCTTGAATTGCACATGCACAATTTTTTTTTAAATTTATTTACATTGTAGTTCAACAATAAAACTAACAAAAATGTAATGTCAAATGACAAAAGATGATATGTGTCGAAGGCATCCTCCCTCGGATGGTGTGGCGGGCCAAACGGAACACTACCATGGGCCAACTTTGGCCCGCGGGCCCTAGTTTGGGCATCTCTGCTTTAAAGACAGTGATTTCTCATTTTTACATACCACCTTAATACTTCATTGACTTTTATTCTCCAACTGAAATTGTTTAATCCTTAAATACAGTATAAAATTGGATTGTTTGGTTGAAACACAGCGGACTACAAGATCAGAGATCCTTGCTATAATAAAACACAACTGATCAGTAGATGTTTCTAAGAAACGGAGCAATAAGAGTTAAATTATATCAGTTACACCCAGCATTCATACTGTTGGCTGTTAAGGTGTAAACAGGAACTTAGTCTTTTGTCTCCTTTTTACACTGTTGTGTACCTACAACATACATTTAGCAGATTGAACTATTCCTGAGAAGACTGCTTCATAAATATCATAATTGCAAAGCAGCAATAAAACCAAGCAAAACAAGCATAGCCAGCCCGAGTGGATCAATGCAACAGAACGGCCTTCTCGCAAATACTGTGAGAACTCTCTCTGGCCTCATTGAGAGTTTTACAGGATTTTTTCCATTCTATGGGATTCTAAAAGCATGCTTACACTCCATGTTGTATAAGATTAGTCAAACAGTTTAACCACATGTTTTTATTTAATCGATTAATTGTGTTGTTAATACAAAATATTTGTATTAACTTTAAGCAATGTAAACATTTATCTCTTGATGTGTCATGTGTCATGCTGTCAGTCTTTCACATTACTGTTGGATGACTTGATGTCAATCCTTTTTTAGACACCTAAATGAAATGTTCACAATACATCTAAAAATACTGATTCAATTAAATGTGGAATAGTCTCTTAATTTCTGCGGCTGGATTTTAAAACTGTTTATGAATAAAATATTATTTATCTAAATGAATTTAATTTAATTTATTATTAATTGTTGCTTGTCTATAAACACAAACTTTAGAGGAATTTGACCAATCTGCCTCCCTAAACACATATTATTTAACATTCTGTATTCAAAACCAGATGACCAAACACAGAAATTATTAAAAATGATTAAAAATGAATAATAGGATGTCTGAGTTTGCAATGATTCATTTCTTATGTAATTGATTACATAATGAGTGAATATTTGCATACAAATATGTGCATACTAACTCATTTTTACCTGTGTTTTTTTTGTGTTTCTTTATTTATTAAATTAATTAAAGCATCATTATTATCATTATTTACTTAAGAACAATAAACTTATAGACCTAAAATCGTGTTTGATTCAACAGTAAAAAATAATAAAGTTTGAATTCCATCTACTGAATATTACTCAGCTGCTTTTCAGCGAATCATTGAAGAGCACGAGGTGACGTCACACAACCTAATTAATATTCATGGTTGTTTTTAACACCGGAAGTAGAAGTGCAGTAATTTTAATGAATACCACAAATTATAATTTTCTTCTTTTTAGGAAGACATTTGAGAAAGTGAAATGCTTTCCGAGTTATCGATGGAATTATGGGATGTTATTTATGTTTATGTCCACTAGATGACAGTGTTGTTTCAGCTGTGTTTATTACGCAATGTGGGACTGAGGAGAAACACGAGCAGAAGTGACGTCATTTCCATAGAGAAGCTCCTTCAAACATCAGCAGATCTGTCCAAAGTCTTCAAGGAACAGGTAGATCTGGTACAATATCTCTTTACAAGAGTTAACCATGGTCACTAACTTTTGTATGAGTATAAATGCATACTTTAATTAAACCGTGGGCCATTTTCTTAAGGGTTCAGGTCTATGATGTGGATGCACAGAATTAAAATAATTATAAGGCTCTAAAAGATGGGAAAAGTTTATTTAAACTAACTAAACCACATTTTGAAATATTAATAATAGTTATAATGGTAATAATAATAATATAATAATAATAATAATAATGATGATAATAATAATAATAACAATGAAAATGATGATAATAATATTAATGATGATGATAATATTTATAATAATAATAATAATAATAATAATAATAGACTCATTAAAATTAGGAAATAAAACAAGAGGAACCATGGAAATGTATTTAATCATCACATTGTAGTCACCTTTTGACTACAATTTACATAACTGTTTCTTGACATTTTGTAAGGAGTTTCTTAAGATCTCCCCCTGAGATGCTCTTTAATATACTTGTAATTAATCCTGGTCTAATTTTGTGCTCGTAATGGATGTTCTTTCTTTAATGTTCTGTTCAAGTCACCCATTTAAAAGAAATAACTCATATGTAAGTTTGTCATGAAAAAAAAACATGTGTGTTTGGTATTTTTGTTTATTAAACTTATTTTAGTCATACACCTTCAGATCAAAAGTTATTAAATTCATATTTTACTCAAGTGTCCCGGCAGTGAATACAATATTTGACACTTTATTTTTTAAGGAATCCTTCCAAACAGAGCTCATAAGCACTCGTCTCCCTGTGTTTGTGAGGTAGATGTAAGTCATAACATTGCTGTTTTCATTTCTCAGTTTCAGTCTTTCGGTAACGGGACTTGATTGCATGAGCCAAAGGAAAAAGAAAGCATATCCTCTGATTGCGGCTCTAAAACAGGGAAGACAATCAAGATTTTCTTTTCAAACTGATTTTGCTTAGATAAACACCAGCATATTCAGATTACGGGTAATGACCTTTACAGTGTTCGGTTCCATCACATCACTAAATATCATAGCTGAAAATGGCACCAGTGACATCCAAACACACCGTAGACGCATCATGGTCTCGGATTCGGGTTCTGTCCCTCTGAATCTCTCTTCTAAAACGATTTCTGCTTTGTCTGACATTTGCAGTGATGTTGACCTTTCATCTCCCCACACTCGTCTCACAAACACTCGACCTCCCTCTTTTTTTCGGGAAACATCCCATCTCATCACCATCATTGTCCTCGGTTTTGGGGTGGTTCTCTTGATACACACCCCCACACACACATGTACTTGGATTGAACTTGTGTTGCAGCCATCTCTATAGACACACAATACACAACACGGGCTATAATGTGCTTAGTTTTCCAATTCATACTTATTCTGAAATCTTTTAGATTTTTTTCTAAGATATGCTGTGACATTGAGTTTTGTTGTCTTAGGTATTGTATCACTGAATTTTGGCTGTTTTTGCTAGCAGATCCTATTTGATTGGGCATCATTGTGCTGTTGTTCCAATGTCTTACAACAGTTTCTCTTTAGTGTTTCAGTTCAGTTTTGCTTTGTTATTTAGATCAGTTTTTTGTGAGCTTTTTTTTTGCATCTGCATAAACTAATGACAGCAATTCCCTGTTATTAAAGAGCACGTCAAAGGGCAAGGTGATGCTGAAACATCACAGTTTGTGGTAGGAATGTATTAACCAAAAGATTTGCATCTTGTTTTCACTAGAGTAAAATTTGATTTATACAAAACGGTTGATTTCGTAAGATCTACACTTTTCTCTGTCAGAGATCTATCATGTAGCCCTTAATTAAGCAGCTGAGACATGGATTAGAATCACCCCTAAAACTGCAGTCTTAAAAAACAAATGTATTTTACAATTAAGTTGGTTAAAATAAGTTAAAGGCATAGTTCACTGTAAAATGAAAAGTTTGTCATCATTCACCCACTTTCTTGTCATTTTAAACCTGTATGGCTTTCAAATGAAGATATTTTTGGTGACACAAAACCAATGCAAGTCAATGTACTTACAATTTTTACCAAAAACAAACGTTTTTTATTTTCTGCAAAAAAAGAGAGTCATAAAGGTGTAAAAAAGCAAAAGTTTCAGTAAATGATGACAGAATTTTGGGTCAAACTATCTTTCTACATTTTTTACAAATTATTGATTTGATTTTGATTTTGGTTTTATTGGTTGCTTAAATATCTTGTTTTTGTTAAATAAAAGTAGAACCATAGGGGATTCATCTAACAACAGTAAACTGTTAAACTGAGTTTAGTGTACTTAATATACATACAGTGCATATAATTATATAACCTTTTTATTTATTGAGTTATTGCAAAGACAACCCACTATACATTTTATGTTTTAAGAATAAAAATCTTCTCATAATTGTCACTTGAGCTATTGTGTGGCAGCTCTGTCCCTTTAGATCATATTTTTCCTTGCCTTTCCCTTTATTGTGGATCGTATACCATACCTCATCCCAGTCCGTCTTTTCACCTTCATTTCTCTAGCTCAATTTCCTTTTTCAATTTAATGTGCTTCATTCCTATGACAAAAAGTGTTCAGCTGTAATGGCACAGCATTTTTCTCTCTCATTCTCTTCCATATGTAATCCTGCTGCCTTCCTTTACATTTGCACAACTCGGACAGGACTGGTTTAATTTCATGTAGCAATTCAAACAGGATCTAGCATATTTGGAACCATCACATTAACACGGAAATTACATTTCCAGCATCTGTATTGCCCACATTATTAAGATGTTCATCAAAACCATTGACCATTCAATTGAAAACATTAAACTCAATTTTAAAACCAATCAGCCCATATGAATGCTTTCCTTGTGACAGGGAGGTTTTGTCTGTCGGGATGTGATTTTTGCCTAGTAATTAAAGATTTGGGCTCATAACACAAAGGTCACAAGTTTGATCCCGCATGGATAACACCATTGTGACTTTGAGCAGCACACTTAACCCAGCGTTGCTACCCGAGCCATTCCTTACAATCGAGGTATTGTAAGTCACTTAAGATAGAAAGCAACTACTAAATGAAAAGTAATCAACTCCTCTTTCCAGTCTTCTCTTCAGTTTTTGTCTTTCCCAGAACTTAATTTAGCTAGGATCTGACTCCAATTGATTTACTTGTCTGCTTAGTAGAGTACCTTCTATTGTATGTATTATATTCTCCCTCCCTTTGATCGTTTTTTACCCGTTTGAGAATGAAATGTGAGTCACTGCTGACACTGCGAATCAATCCTCCTGAAATACAATGAAGGGGAGATACTAAAAATGGATGATGGAAGCTGGATAGCCCGATACATGAAAATAATATAGCACAGCTATTGTGGTATGAGAACACACACACATGATGATCGGATATAGAGCAGAGCTTATTGCTCTTTTAAGCTTATAATATGCATCACTTACGTGGAACATTTTTAGTAGTAGTGTGGTTGTCAAGATTTATTAAAATACATTACAAACGGAGGTCATTAATACATATTACCTTCTTTTAATAAAAGCATTAAAATGAATAAAAAAACTCTGACCCCCATTGAGGTTAATGTGATGTAACCATTATAAAAGATCAATGCAGAGTAAATGGTGTCTCCGTCACATTTAGATGCCACAGACCACAGATGAGAAAGTTCCAAAACAAAATTACTTAAATAAACAAAAACAAGAATATAAACTGGGACATGCTTGGAAAAGACTCACAAAACAACAAAAATATCAGATAGGTAGAAAATGGTGAATCTTTAAAGAGTTCGGGTAATGAGGGATTGCTGGCAGGTGCGGGGATGGCAAATTGGGAATAAGTGAGGGAGTGTGATGGATTCTGGGAGTTGGAGTCCGTGGGGAAATTTAGGAAAACTTTAGGGGAACCTTGATAGTCACAGATATGACTTCTGTAGATCCTAACTGTTGTGCTTAAGGTCAGATTTAAAAATGGATTTGTTAGAAAAAAGTGTGAAAAGCAAAATAAATCCAACTATTGCATTGATTTTGAGTACTTAGTAATATCATAGACCTTTATTCTAATTGACTCTAATGCCAACTTATATAACCATGTAACCATGTAAGTGTCATGTTTTGTCTATAGTAGGAGTGTGCAATATTGGCTATAAAATATCATCTTGATGTAATATAGGATATTACCGATAATGATAACCGAACAAGATTTATGTTGATCCTTAAATGTGTTTGTAAGTCTTATATTGTACTACTAACTTCACTTTACAACATGCTAACAGAATAATGATTATTCATAATTATAATTAGAATTAGAATAATGAATACAATAAATGGAAGAGGGGTCTCTAGAATTATTATTTTAAAAAACAAAACAAAGATCACTAAACACAGTTTAATTAAATATTTGTACATTAAAATCCTACAAAAAGACAAAAAAATAGCTGTTTTCTGAATGTGCATTAGCTGATGGCCCAGCATGTGTGAGCATTATGCTAGATAATGTGATTTTTCATATCTTTTAAACAACATTTATGTTATTATAGCACATGACATATCTTGCACATCCCTTATCTCTAGTAATATTTTTAAAAGGATTTTTTATAAAAAATGACTTAAGTATCTTAATTTAACAAAGGCCTTGTCCTAGTTTAAGCCAAGCCTGGTCTAGAATACATGTTGTATATGGTTAGATGTCTAATGTTTTCTCTTTTTTTTGTTCTTTGTCTCTCTGGACTTTCTGTAGTGTGGCGGTGACTCAGCGGGTAATTTCCTTTTCTACAAATACCTCCTTTGCTGCATAATTTATTTTTGAGGGTGCAGTTTGTGACTTAATTAAAATCTGCATATCGTGACTGGAGCTTGAAGCCTCAGTTTGGAGGGCAGGCTCTTGAGGGGCTCTGTAAACAGCCGTGAACACTCTCAGCTGCAGTTGTCCATACCAAACACCTGTAATATCTTTGTTGAAGAGCAGTGAAAGTTACATGCTATCTTGGCCTTCATGCTGCGATTAATGAATTCCAAGAATTTTGTAGCTGAAGGGATATTTCCTCCAGGCAAAGAAACCCTTTGACCTCAGCAGTCTACAGGCCATCTGTAGAGATGGAAAACGGCTGTTGCAGATTCTGGAGGATTTCACTTAAGAGATTGATGGTTAAAAGTCTCTGTCAGTCTTGTCGAGTATGTCCTGTTTTTGTGTGTGTGTGTTAACATGACAGATGTGTGCTGTCTTGATCTGATTCCAGCAGGTCAGCTTTAAGTGGAAAGCCTTATACAGCAATGATTTAGTTCTTTCCTTCAAATAACAAATTATGTTGACTGAGGTGTGACACAATGTCATATAACCCTATGCCACTTGCATGCAAATGAGAAAGTGAAGAAGAATGATGTCTTTCTGCACAGTAGGCTGCCAAAAAAGAGCAAAGGTTATTTAAAAGTTCATACTGTCGGCACATACGGTTGTAAACTTCTGCTGTCATATCCGTCAGCAAAGCTTTAACGAATTAATGTTGTGCAGTGGAAATGTTATGAGCCTCATTAATGGAATCCGTGGTGTCTTTTATTTTCTCGCTCAGTTTGGCACACAACACAGATTAATCAATAATGCACAGAAATGCTATTAGTACAGGAAATGGCAGTTAATGGCAGTCAGCCGTCCTAACAGATGCATGTCCACTAAGAGAGTTCCATTATTTACAGATAGGCCATTTCCAAGTTTGAATAATTTTCTAAATTTTCTCCAATACTTAATATTGACATGGAAGGGAGGGGACGCAGCTGGTAAAGTATAAAAAAATATATTTTTTGTTGACAGTATTGAGATGGTAATAGCTCGGGATTTCGTTGAACAGCAGGACTTTGATGAATCTGTTTTCTTTGCAGGAATGGTTCAACACAGAGAGGAACCAGACATCACATAGATCACGAACACAGACTTGAGAATCAGGAAACCGGACTTCGAACCACAAGACACCACAGCTTAGGGAACACACTGGAGAATCACTGGACACAAGACTTAGAAAGATCTATTCAATAGGTAAGTAAACACTGACCGGATGACCGTCGTTTCCGTTTGTTGAGACGAGGCCTGACAAGGAGTGAACTGGGGTGTGAGTTTATATAGGGACGCTGATGATTAGAACTCAAGTAAAAGTGAACTTTGTGATTGGTAGCCTCGCCCAACTTTGACAGATATAGGACTGTCCACTTTATTTTGAATATAAAATATAAGTTGTGTAAATATGAACTTATTTAAAATTAAGTATTAATTATTAACTGTGCATTATGCTTGAATGATAGGAATCAGAAATAACGTCTTGAAAAACATTTTAACAAAGCAAAAAGATACAAGAGGATGTGCCTCCCGACTCTTCGCGTCGGACCTGAAAAATAGTTAAATTAAAAATGTATCATAAATTGACTTCCACCGTAAAAAGTTGTCCCGATCAGCAATATTTGTATATTTATGTAAAAGCTACATCAAGGCACCGTAGAGTATCACTGAGTGAAGCGGTCGTAGCAGTGCCATATCATGAATAGGAAAAAGCTGCTCAGCAATCTGAATTGAGGAATGGAACTAACAATTTTATAATATAGTTTAAAATGATTTTACAGACTAAAAGTGACAGTGATGACCATGACTTCTGCTAAATGCTAAAGAAGATATTTTGAATGTTGTATACAGAACAATGTCGGTACCTATTTACTTTTATTACATAAGCACCTCACCATAACAAGTCAATAAGTATTACTGTTGTTCATTTACCAACATTCTTTAGCAATTTCTTTTGTGGTAAGCAGAAGAAAGTAATTCATGCAGGCTTTAAATGACAAGAGGATGAGTAAATTATGACACAGTTTTCATTTTTGGGTAAACTATCCCGTCCAAATTGTTTATCACATTATATATAAGTTTTCATATAAAACATTCTTCTTCAATGTCATGCCTCAGTATTTACTCATTCCGTTTTAAGCCTGACATGATATCCGTATTTCAGATAGTTAATTTTCAATAATGGTGTTTTATTACTATTTTTTTGTAAAACTATTTCATATATTATATATAGTGAGGTCAATGAGTATTTGAACATCATGTGTTTTGCAAGTTCTCCTACTTAGAAATCATGGAGGGGTCTAGAATTGTCAGCATAGGTGCACTTTCACTGTGAGAGGTAATATCTAAAAAGAAAAATCCGAAAATCACATTGTATGACTTTTTAAACTTTTTATTTGTAGATTACAGCGTCAAATGAGCATTTGATAACTTGCTTATCAGCCAGATTTCTGACCCTCAAATATCTCTTGATTTGCTTTACAATAGCCCAGCTACACTCTGCTTATGATTTTAAATTAGTGGCACCTGTTTGTGGTCATAACTGTTATAAAGCCATGTGTGTGTGCCCCACTATCAGTCAAAATTTTAAGCAGCAATATGGGCGAAACCAAAGAGCTGTCTAAAGACACAAATTAAAAGCAACTTCAAAATAACAGTGTGATCAAATACTTATTGTCCTTACTGTATGTATATATATATATATATATATATATATATATATATATATATATACATAAGTTGGGACATTTTACAAATTTTTATAAAAAGGAATGCAATAATTTACAAATCTCATAAACTTATTTTATTCACAATACACTAAAGCAAATATTGGCTCATTTTGGATTTCATGAGAGCTACACATTCCAAAAAACAGGTTTAAACAGGTCGCAATAAGATACTCGAAAGTTAAATGTAAATATAAGGAACAGCTGAAGGACAAATTTGCTAATCATTAGGTCAATATGCAACATGATTGGGTATAAAAATAGCCTTCCATAGTGGCAGTATCTCTCAGACGTCAAGATTGGGAGAGGATCACCAATACACTCAATTTTGCGGCAAAACATAGTGGAGCAAAGTCAGAAAGGAGTTTATTTTGGAAAAGTTGCAAAGTCTTTGTTATCATCATTTACAGTGCACAATATCTTCCAAAGATTCAGATTTCAGATGCCATGAAATTTAGAAATCAACTTATTTTTTTCTTAAATAAGTTTTTTCTCTGTTTTAACATTTGATATGTCATCTATTGTGTATTCTAAATAAAATAATAAAACTATATGTATGTATGTATGTATGTGGTTTGCTGCCTCAAGCATATCTGAGATCGGGTACGTTTCCTGAAAAACTTTTTTTTACATTTTTACATTTTCGATTATGAAGAAAAACTGTTTGTTATGTTTGAGAGCCAGATTATAGTGAAATCATGGATAAAAACGTTGTTGTTCTTTTGTCTAGCTGTTGAATATTGTTGTGGTTTTGGATTCACAGAAAATTATATATACAATTGCAATGCTTTGCAAAAGTCTTTTTTACTGTTCAGTTCTGTTTTCGTGCTAAGGTGGGTTGTATAGTTAAAAAGCATCACTTCATAGTTAGAAAGTTAACACTTTGGAATGTGTTAACCATCCTCATTATTCCTTAGACATTCGATAGCGGTCAAAAGTGAAATAAGAAGCGGTGTGTTATTGTCTGAAGGTAAAAAAAGGCAAATGAACATTCGTTGGGTATGTCATATAAGGAGCCCTCAAGATCATTTTATCCCTTTAGGGAACGTACTCACAATAATGTTGGAGACCTACGGTCTACACGGTCAATAGACAGTAGCCTGCTTTGATTAGTTTTATGTATAGCCAACATATGTTGGCATACTTATTCTATACCTAAATGTTGAGAAGGAGCCAGCAGTTTTACTTTTTGGGAAACTCTGCACTACAACATCTGTTTTAATGTTTGGTTGAACGTCTCGACTAATCTGTGGATCTGCCATCTTCATCCGTACTTCCCTAAACTCTTTCTATGGCATTCGGATCAGGTACTTAAGGCATTAAGTAACATATAGTCAGGAGAACTAACTCCGGTCTGTGTTCCTCTTGTTTTCTGTCATCGGTTGACTACTCATGCACACCAGACATGCCTGCTTACCCTGCTCAAGCCCACCTATTCTGACCTCCAAATTTCTGAAAACAATACCACCTATCACAATTAAATCTGGTGCAGGGTAGCCTGGCTAAATTTGGGCTCTTCCCAACTAATCATTGAATTACTCTAATGTTAAACTATAATGTTTAATAAAACAATTCCTTAGAAATCATGATGTTTTTAAACAGATGTATTTTCTTATTTTGTGTTGTTCAATTCCTCAAAAAATTCTTTATATAAACGTTCCAAGTTGGCAAGCATTGTGTGCCATGTTTTAGCAAATGTGATTTGAGATCAAATATGTTTGCATTCATTATTTCCGATGGCAATCACTTTACTTGGCACACCCTAAGAATCCATTGAATTAAATAGTCGCCAAATTAATGACATAATCTGAAGAAATCTAGTACATTGTGTTTTTATTTTTAAGTAGAATACACCCATTCAACACAATTCAACACCCATTTAATATTAGCAGACGCAAGCATCATATCGGGCCAAATCTATTTTTTCATCAACTGAGCTGTAATACAACCCTAAAAGTCATTTATTCAGGATAAGACATGGTCTACAAAAGCTGTTGAAAGCAGTTTCACTCAAAGTTGATACACTATACCAGTAAATGCATATTCCAGTCATTCACATTGCTTTGCAGCAAAAACCACAGCCACAAAAATGGACTCCCTCAAGTTTCAGAAAGAAACATTTAGTTTCTTTTATATCAGATGAGCTCGGTAAGACCACATTTTAATAAAAATTCATTGCTACCAAAATACTGCCTAAACACTTGCTTTCTACGCACTGTTGTGCTCCTAAATTTGTACATAGAAGTCTTCACAAGATCATGATTCCTGCCTCTGTAGTTTCATGATGTGCAGCAGAGCGTTCATCAAGCTCATTTCATTCGGTTGTCTTTCCCAAACGAAATTTGCTTTTGTCCGTCCCTGCTGAATGCTCCACAGATGGCAAAGAAATGAGTGGGATGTTCAGCTTTCTTTAATGTCCTTTTGGTTAAACCAAAAATCGTTCTGCTGTTGTACAGAATGCCATTTAAAATCAATTAACATTACATGTTTGACTAGAGGATTCATCAGTGCTCTTTATAGACATTAGATTCTACTTTGTTTGCTTGCTTGGGTGCATGACGATACGTGTTTGCCAGTCATGACTTAATATTATCAAACAGAAGATGGTGGGCACAATTAAAACACGATGCCCACAGAGAACCATGGCACCACAGGATGCCACCGTCTGTCTATTAGCATTGTTTATGAGTGTATGTGTGTGAAAGGGCACCTTGTTTTGGTGAATAATTAAAATCCTTGTTAATCAGCTCATCATCTTTGGCGGCTCAGTGAGTGAACAGGCATCCAACCATGATATGATTATTGGCACACACTCATAAACACACGTACATTAGGTTCGGATTCCATGTACACATATACTCAATCTAACTAGCATGTTTAATTGAATGATCATCGGTTCTCCCCACACAGGTTAATCCCCCGGATATAACAATCAAGCTAGTGTCCAAATTGACACACACACATTAAGTAGAATGATCTGATGAGGGATGCATTGAGAGGTCACCACAGTCAATGCCTTATTTGTTAGTTAAGGGTGCAAGATTTAAAACTTAATAAAAGTGCTATGTAAGATTAGATTAGGTTAGATTCAACTTTATTGTCATTGCACATGTAGGATACAAGGCAACGAAATGCAGTTAGCATCTAACCAGAAGTGCAATAAGCAGTAAATACAGGATATATATGTTATATATACAATAATTATACAGAATATATGAATATAGATAAGTATTATGGACAGATTTACAGGTTAATATACAAGCAGATATACAGGCAGGTGTGCTATGAACATCCTATACATTATGTACAAGTGTATGTACACTTTAGACAGAACTATAAACATAATTTACAGTATTGTAGTGGATGGTAAAGTGCATTGGAATTTTGTTTTCCGTGTGCAAATGGATTGTCCAGTGTTACTGAGTGAACATTAGTGCATGTAACAACTGGTTATTGTGATAAGACTGTTTCAAGACAATTTTTATTCTTTATGGAATTCTTTATTGTTTGTAAGAATGCACTCAATGCACAATTGACAATTGATTTTACATTTAACAAGGGTTTTAAACATTTCCAGCATGCACTGCAGAATGCATATTTGAAAGATGACTTTAAATGTGTTCTGAATTAAGAAATAAATGTTAAGCTGTGCTTTTGTTACATAAGAGGTCATCATATTCAAACAAACATCCTGTAAGTGTCAGAACTGAAAAAGTCTTTATTACTGAAATTACCGCTTTTATTGACACCAAGCCCAACCAACACTAGGTTCTGGAATGCTCCTATCTATGACAACATTGGTTAGCCTCTACAGAAGACGTATTTTAACTATAGAATTAGTTTTTTTTGACCAGTGAAATAAAATCTTATAGTACACATATTAAAAATAATAAAGGCAGTTTCTGGGGTTTTCTGCCAAGTACATACAAAATTTGCAGTTAAGGACCTAAAATGTTATTTTAGTGCATCACTGGCCAGTTTTTTTATTTTGTAATAAATAATGTTCGATTATCGTAATCATGTTTGAGGTTGGTGTTTCTAGTATTTAAATGGTATAATTAAAGTGTTTTAGTGCATGTAGCAATGCTTTTACTGCTGATACCCTGTCCAACGCAAGGTGGTCACACAGTTAGTAGTCAATGTTTTTGATCTTAAAGAGTCTTTGAGAATGTCTTTAATATAATCTAAGAGGGACAAAGCTAAATGAAAACATATTTTCAGTTGTTTCCAATTGGTTAGCAAAATGAAAAAAATCAGCATTCAAGTAAACAAATTTAAGTTGGCTAAACATTTAAACAATAGTCGAGACAACTCAACAATGTTATTGCATGTTGTCTTATTTTTTATACTTGAAAGATTTTTCATAGTTGCTAAAGATTTTTCATATCTCAGGCCTTAATAAATGACTTGTGTGAATAAATGGCAGTATATTTCCTAATTTCCTCTATGTCTTTCTAAATATCAAGCAAAGCTGTGATTGATGGATGGATATGTGTGTAATGTGGGTAAGGTACAGTGGTTTAGTTTAATTATCAGACAGCTGTAGTCTGGATCAAGGGCCCCGAGCATATGTCGGTCGCTGTACGTGTTGATTTATGTTAACGGCCTGTTAGTATTGTATTTCCAAAAGCAAAACCGCTCTCGAGACATGGGTAGTGAGTTTCTACAACAAATTGAAACTTCTGGACCGTTTAGAAAAAAGAAGGCATTTAATTTATGTCAATCATATGCAATGACTGGTTTAGTTCGATGTGCGAACTGGACCTTTTAATGTTCAGGGAGTTGGGAGATGTCCCAGTCCACTATATGATTCAGATGCACTGAGCGCCGGTTCCTGACATACTTTGGGGAATTTGGGAACTGAGTTGAACATAGGAGAAAATCGATGCATGTATGAGCGAATCAATGCAGGATGGGGTGTCAAATATGCAGTAACTGAGCTGAACATGTTAAACTGATATGTAATGGGCAGAGAGAGGAAGTGAGGTGGGGTTTGCTGGTCTTTGTGTTACAGCGGAAGCACAGTCATTTTTGCCGTGGGCTTTTGATCAGTGTTTATTACTGTTAGTAATGATTGTGTCATGATGTAAGTGTTGACAGAGGTTATGTTGGAATTCTAAATGCTTGTGTTACTGTAATTTTTGTAATTGTGTTTAGCAGTTGTGTTTTTACGTTGGGGTGTTAGGAACCAAAAAGCAAGAATTTTTTTTTAATTTGCTTTACAAAATTTCAACATTAATAAAGGAGAGTCTGACATTCAAGGAGAACAGATCTCTCTCTTTGTACTTTGCGCTCTCAGTATTATGTGCAGTAATAATAGGCATTAAAATGAATTTCTGATGCCTGTCTTCCAAATGCCACGCTGGGTAGGTGCGATCATTCAACAGAAACCATTAGATAATTAGACCACCCTCTTGGTGTGTAATTGCACAAACACATACACACACATATTCATCTCCTGCATCATCACTTTAAACAATACAAACTACACACTCTCAGTAGTATGTAATCTTATAAGTCACAGAAACATGACATTTTTGTTAATGAACGATATCCTCAGTCAACATTTACTTTAATTGTATATAAATAAGTACAGCTTAAACACTTTTCTATTTTAGGCAGCAAAAAGTGTCATATCAGTATTGCATTTTTGGGGTGAATTAGGTTTTTTAAGGAATAGGAAAGTAGTTCTTAACCTTTATACATTCCTTTGTTCTGTTGAACACAAAGAAAGTGATTTAGAAGAATAATGAACTGAGATTTCTGGGGTACTATTGACTACCATTGTAAAAAAATCGAATGGTAGTCAGAGATGCCCCCGAACTGGTTGCTTTGCTAAATTCTTCTAAATAAATTCTATTGTGTTCGACAAAACAAAATAATATTTTTCTACTATGGTAGTACCCAGAAGAAACAGTTGCTGATATTCATTTAAACAAAAATGTATGTACAAAAAAAACAGGTTAAAATGTCTAATTCATGATCTAATTTTTATTTTGAGTAGACTATAGCTTTAAGATACTGAATGCACGCAAATAGACAGATATACATTGCCTTTCTATAAAAGATCTGACTTTCCAAGTTCTATAGCTAGAGGATACATCAAGGATTACAAAGTAAGGATTACTCTGCCATCTGTTATATAGGTGATGGCCCTGCAGTGGGGAAGTGAACCATAAGGGGGCAGTGCGGGAATGTTTTAATGAAACAAGGGTCCTTATGTTTGAGATTTATCTGACATCTTTGGATTTCGTAGGGAGTGAAAACGCTTTTGCTTTTTTACTATGAAATATGCCATCCTGTGAGTTTCATATCACCGAGTGTGCGCTTCAGTGTGAGGAAAGTAGTGAATATAAAGGATGATATGTTGATAGGGCCTAAAGTCGGCAAAAGTTTGTTTTTATGCAGTTTTGAGTTTTGGACGTTCATGTGTAATGCAAATTGTTGGTGAGGTTTAAAAGTTGTTGTGTTTTTTTCCCCTTGATGTGTGTCGAGGGAAATTTGGTTGGCTGTTCTCCGCTTGTTTGAAGGTGAGGCTTGTATGACCTCCCGTGGTTCTGCTTCACAATTTGAAAGTGGAAGTTAATCTGCATTTTCAGTATTATGTCAGGAAAGTCTTGAGTTAAACTCCATTCTACCCCTCGCCCCCCCGGCAGTCCCCTATTTTCTCTCTCTAGGTTGCGCCGTCAGCCCTTTTGTTCCAGTCCCTTTGTAATGCGTTGGCGTGGAAACGATGCTTTCTGACACCTGGCCCACATGAGCCAGGCCCTGTGTAACAGACCTCATCATCACCAATCAGATCAGCTCTCCCACACATCACAACCAATCAGATCACCAGCCTCGCAGACACAGCCGACGCCACAGCGACCGCTGACCTAGTTGTGCTCTTAAAGGGACAATATGCTCTCATCTACAAAGCCCTGCTCCCACAAACTCACAGCCTGTTTAGCGAGCCTTTCATCTGTAAATGATGTAAATTTTTTGCTTCATTTGTTTAAATGGATTTTTCACAAAATAAATCCATATTTTCAATTTAAAGCGCTATTTATTTCCCTTAATATTTAGCTCTCTAAACTCAAAACGCCCTAGCTCAGAATGTAATTTCTATTACTTACCATGCGTTGTTGGGAAAGAAAAGAGTTATAATTTCAATACAATCCAGTAAGCCTTTTTGCAAGGTTATAAAAAGTAATTTATAGGGATAAGTCACTCAAAAATGAACATATTTACTCACCCAATGAGACCTGTATGACTCCTTTTTTCTTCGAAACGAAAAAAATATATTTTGAAGAATGTTGTTAGTGGCACCCATTCACTTGCATTGGTTTTGTGTCCATACTAAAGATGGGAAAGATGACACTGCTGTTTGCTTGCCAACTTTCTGGGAAATACCTTCCTTTGTGTTCTGCGAAAGAAGGAAACTCATGCAGGAATAAAATGTCAAGAATGTGAGTACATCATTTATTTTTGGATTTACTATCGCTTTGAGTTCTCAGCAGATGTTCTTTTTGTTTACGGATCGAAGATAATTAATATGAGTTAACTGTTATGTATTCTAGGTTTATGGATCATATTTGTTTATTGTAAAAAATGTGTGTGAGGTAAAGAGACCTGGTAATGTCTCTTTGTAATTTCCCCAATGATCAATTTTGAGTGTCATAACGCATGCAGAAACAGTGCGGTATTAGAGCATACACCAGAGGGTTTACAGTCCATTACCGCTTTTCACACCTTCCCTTCATCCTTTTGTAAAATTTTCAGTCAATATGAAACTATATGAGAAAAACCAACAACATTTGGATGATTTGCTGACATATGAATGAAAAACCACACTGAACCACAGAAGGTTCACCTATGCATTTGTGTTCGTGCATGCGTGTGCGTGTGTGTGTGTGTGTGTGTGTGTGTGTGTGTGTGTGTGTGTGTGTGTGTGTGTGTGTGTGTGTGTGTGTGTGTGTGCGCGCGCGTGTGTGTGTGTACAACATATGTTTGACATATTAAGATGTAGTCAGACATTTTTGTGTCCTGCAGCTTTTCACCTCCTAATTTCTTCAAGACCATGTCTCTTTCACCGTCTGTCCATCAGACCCACCCTGGGCTTCTCAAACATCCTCAAAAAAAAATTAAACACAGTAAATGCAATAACACAGAGGCACCATCCTAAGAGGAATTCAGCAAACGGATTACCTGTGCCGAATAATAAAGTAATATTTCACCAAAAAAATAAGATTCTGTGAAAAATAAGATTCATTTAATCACACACTAAGATATTTTCAAAAAAGTTGATCCCCTATTGTATGGAAACCAAACCGCTGCAATTGAATGGGTCTGCCAATTACCGACTTCTAAAAAAATAGAAAAATTTCATTTCAAATTATTAGAGTTTGACAAATGATATTGCTCCAGAATTTGGGCAAGTTTGTGTGGTTGTTATAAAGCCAGAGGCGTTCGATAGTATAGTTGCTGTATGAATCCTAAAATTAAATCACCTTATGAATTGGACACACAGCAACTGAGTGTGAGTGTGTGAGTGAGTGAGTGAGTGTGTGTGTGTGTGTGTGTCTGTCTGTCTGTCTGTCTGTCTGTCTGTCTGTCTGTCTGTCTGTCTGTGTGTGTGTGTGTGTGTGTGTGTGTGTGTGTGTGTGTGTGTGTGTGTGTGTGTGTGTGTGTGTGTGTGTGTGTGCCCGCCCAGCATAGCAGAACAAAATGCAAGCTCATCAGGACAGGTAACTGTTAGCGCTAACATTACCTCCCGACAATCCATAACACTGTTCATAATGGTCCCAGTGCTGGTGTATCGACTGGAGAATTGACCGTTTTGTGCGCCTGTGCAGTTGTGCGAGTGTATCGCTGCAAGGGGGTAACTTAAGATGTCTCTTAGATCTCTTATGTAATCCAATACATTCAATTCAGATTGAGTTTCAACTGATCCATATCTGTCAGTCTTCTCACAGTCAGTGGTTTGTATGCTCACATCTGAACATCATTTCTCTCTCTCTTTCTATCGATATATATCTCTATCGCACTCTTTCTCCATCGCTCTCTTTTCAGAACACATGTTTTCCACTCAATCTTTGACCCAGATGATGTTGGGTCTGCCGGGACTAAGTATTCTTCAAACAGCATGTGGTGGGAAAACATATGTTTAAGATATAACTAATGCTGGGTAATGCTTGAATTAAACAACATAGTCATTTGTATTCATACTTGCTTCTGTATTTTTTATTTTATTTTTTGTGAATGTGTTTTATTTTGTTTGGCACATTTACATTTGTGCCCCTTACTGTGAAAACAAGGCTAAAGTTGGGAAATCTAATTCTAAGACAACTGGGACTAAAGTTAATTAAAATTTCATTATGATTGTAATCTTTGACGCGGTCTTTCGATTTTTAAAATATTAATATTAATATACTCGTAGAAGGATTTTATACTGTGTACAGTGATATATGTATTAAAAGTAAACACCTAAAAATACGTTTGCTGGGTTTTCACTGGCAGTGTCACACATTTTATAAATCCCTATTTTTAAATATGTGGAATACATGTTTAGCTTTATTATAAAAGCTGGAGTATTATCATTGAAATACATCAAAAGCATAATTATATATAAACCTATATTTCATACCTTTAGTGAAAATCTATTCACGAAAGGCAACCTCAAGTTTATTTTCACGTAAAGCTTTCTAATTCACGTAGATGTGAAGAATGTAGTAGCCATACATTCTTAAATGTACAACAAAAGTGAAGAATCAATAAAGTCTAGAACAATAAGCAACCAAAACTATCAGACTCTACGCCTCCCACAAGACTGACTGATCACCATAAAAGATTAGATTAATCAAATTTCCTCCAGTGTGTATTCAGTCCTCCAGCAGAGAGCCCAAATATTTTCCCCCTTAAAGTCACTTTAAGTCTCGGCTCAGATCAGTGGCTAATGGTTTAGGATCTGGTGCATTAACACAAAAGGAGGAGATTTAATCATCGGTAAGCCTAGAACCAGAGATCAAAACTTGTACCCCGGAGCAAAGCAGGTTGTGCCTGCATCTTAAGTGTGGTAATTTACTTTAGGTACAAAGCATTTAGTACAGGTTAGTAGGTTAGTGACAGCTTGGTTGTGTTATTTGTTTTATGTTTGATTTGTTCTTAATGTTATTAAGGAAGAACAGTAAGTATGAACTTGCAGTGATAAATCACTTGTATCCTGTGCAATCTTTGGTTTGTCATATTTTTAAATATGATTTATTATTTGATTTAAAAAATATATACATATTTATATACATAATTCTAGATACACATACACAATTTATTAATGCTTAACAGATGTTATTACATCAAGTCATACATTTTATACAGTGTATGTCGATTTGCAATGTTAAGTTATTTATTAATGATTTACCAATTGAATATCACATATTCCTTGCTGCAAGATACTTGAGATAAAAGTGCCTGTATGAAAACATGAAAAGAATGAAAAGAATATGCTTCCAGTTGTATGCTTTGAAGACATCACCATCTAGCCCGAGAACATAGACAATGTTTTCTGACCTCTGACCTAAAATTCAGCGCATTTGGATTAAATTAGATACGGTTTAACAGGGGTCTCTTGATGATCTCCAGATAATTCTATGTTTTTTATCTGGAGTTAATCCCACTATACAAGCATAGAAGATTCCTCAACCGGTCTAACTAGTTAATGACAGACTTATTCTAGCCCTGTGTCCATGCGGGTTAAGCACATTAATGATTTATTCAGGTTTCAGTGAGTAGGAATAGCAAACAAAACTTGACTTTAGCCTCAAATCAGATAATAATTTAAAAGCTAACAAGAATCGTCACTGCAAACTCAATCCAAGATATATCAAGGCTAAATCAACATTGTAAGATATGAGTTTATCACGGCTTTCTTATCTTGCCCGGCTGTTTGGCTAAAACCGGTCGATAACGTCATGCAAAAAAAAACAATGTTAGAGCTTTCACATGAGGTCAGGTTTGGCCGAAGATTACTTATGACGTACTATTTTACAATTCATATTTAATTAGGTTTATTTTAGTCCCCCATATTCTAAGTATGTTTATTGAAATTTGCTATAAGTATACTTATTTTAAACTTTAAAAAGGGAAATATATTTTTTATAAACTAGAAAGTGGGCAAATTTAATTCCAAGCACTACTAGTACACTAACAAGTACATTGACATAAGTAAAATTTTTACCTATACTTGATCTTTACTTAAGTATGATTAGAGGAATGAACTTCAAGTATACTTCTGGTAGGGTTATTTATGTTTTATGCTCTAACGTTAATAGCAAATCATATTTTTTCAAAATTGACAGATTTGCACATCTTGAACACAAAGAAAGATATTTCGAATAATTTTTCTGGCACTATTGACAACCATAGTGGAGAAGGTACCCCAGAATTGTTTGTTTTCCTAAATTCTTCTTTTGTGTTCAACAGACAAAAATATTTCTTTTCTATAATGGGACTCAATGGTACCCCAGAAATCAAAGTTGCTAACATTCTTCCAAGTATCTCCCACTGTTTTCACCTAAATAAAGTCATTTCAACATGTTCGCAACCATTTCTTTTAACGGTTGACTACCACTTTGATGTTGACTTCTTTCTCAATGGTTTTATTTTATGTGCGGCTCTATAATGTGTATTTGTTTGTGTGGCTTTAAGTTAAGTGTGAAAAGTTTTTAGCCGTTCCAGTAACTTTGAAGGTGTATGCACTTTGTGTTACGGTGTGTGCATGAGTGTTTGTGTGTGTTTGGGTGTTGCCTTTTAGGGCAGATAACATGGGTGATAAATGAGTGTGGTAATTTCTCCTTGTACCCGCTTTTAGATGCCCTACAAAACACATTTACAAAGCCACACACACACACAACCTAATTCTGAATTAATTTGTAAAATTAAGTCTTATGCCTTACCATAATATATATATATATATATATATATATATATATATATATATATATATATATATTTATATATATATATATACAGACAAATATTGACATCAAAACTTGTTTTCTTTTAGTTTTTGTGTATGTGCACAGGCCTATTTTACAGTCTTTATTTATTTTTGGTCCCCAGCTAAACAGGATATTACTTTTTGCTTCACTTTTGTCTTCATCTCTGTTGTAATCACTCTTTCTGTTTGCGTTTCTTCTCTCGTATGGCACAGCATGGGCTTACACCCTCTCAGTAGTAGTTTGTAAGGAATAAACAGTATAATATTCTATGCAATGTAAGGCAGTGATTACAGCATGTGTGTGTTTGTCTTTACATGTTTTGCATGTGTGTGTGTGTGTGATGGGGTGATTAGAGTTTGGGTTTGTGTTTCCTCAGAGGAAATTAAGCAGGCATGGCCTCTAAGAAACTTCCAAAACTCCTAAAGCATGGAAATCATATCCAGACCACAGAGCCGTGTGTGTGTTTGAAGTAGCACGAGGGAGATATGTGCGTGAACATGAAGTGTTATGTCTCGAGTTGCGAACAAGAACAAAAATCGGCACATAAAATGATTGATAAAATAACATGGGATGAAGTTTAATTTTCAAAAGAAATAATTGACTCTAGAGGTGCTCGGGGTGGTTGAGAGAGAGCGGGATGTAAGTTGTGTGTTTGGAATCGCTGTGATGTATTCATGTACTCTCACCATGAGAACTCTCCTGAAAATCACTCAAAAACTCAACATTGATTTAAATAAAATATTTACATCAATTACACAACAGATTTGGAAAACATTTCTCTTGCTGTTAATGTAGAAGTTGTCAGATAGTGAGCACAGTGGCGCTGCAGTTCTTTGCTGTTTCCAGAAGGAGGCGCTGATGTGATGGCTTGTCACACTGACTGTGGGTTCCCTGACAGTAGTGTGAAAAGTGCAAACTCAATTACTTTCTCATGTTTAATAGTTTACAACATGACTCACCAACATGCAGTTCTCACACTAAGTAGTTTGTAATTTATAAACATTATATTCTCTCTTTGTTTGGTTTGTCTTTCATACAAACAGTCAAGACCAAAAATACAATGGTTTTCAGACTAACATTTTGAAATTCCATGGTTATCCCATACATTCAAATCTAACCGTAACACAAATCTATTAACATAAGATAAATTATGTTTAACATGGAGGACTACTTTGTACGGTTTATTTTGAATTTTACACAACCATTAAACACACACATCAGATCATTCCATTGATTTCTTTTTTAACTTTTATACACTACGTAACACAAAAAAACTATTTAATTTACAATTAGTAATTTACAATTCATTTGTTGTGTTTTTTTACCAATGAGGATCATCAAAAGAAGATAAGTTTGTTGGATATGGATTGTTTTTCAACACTTTATTTTCATCACTGTGTTTTTCAAATATCTAACTAAGTATAAAAAAGTACTTTTTTTTACTTTTTTAACTTTATTATCTATTTAATGACTTAATAAGTACAGGGTTTTTTTCTATTTCCTAAAAATGGAAAAATGTGGACTTCCAATGTTTTCGAAGGACAGTGGGGATATACAGTAAATGTTATATGGATTTAGGGAAAATTCTATTTTTTATACTAAGTGTTTAATCTATCCCCTAAATCTAACCCTTGCAGATATCCTGTTGAATTCTACAATTTCAAATTGTTTATTTAATATGTTTGGGACCACTCAACATATATCTTTTTTTCTATTTTACAAACGTCAATATTAATAATACATATTTGCACACTAACAAGGACTTTTAACCATATGCTGTAATTACCATTTTCTGAATATTTGGCTGCTAAAAATAGACTCTTGGTTTATAAATTCTGATGTATTCTGGGAAGAGAAATGAGAAACCTCTCTCACCTTTATGCTGTAATTTCAAGCTTATACCCATTACACCTGATCTGCTAAGATATTGTTGAAACTGTCTCCAGAAGTTCCAACAGAATAATAACCTTTTTATACATATAATTTGATTGAAATTAGATTCCAAAATTACAACAATGAAAACTAGTGTGCAAAGCTAAAAATATATTATTCCATAATGATGTCATTAATAAAAGGAGTCAGTGGTGTACCTGCCTGGTCTTGATTAAATAAGCAGAAGTTAAGAATTCATTATTCTTACTCATTACCCATTAGCAATTTCTCACGTTTTTATAAGATTAAGCTCTGTGTTAAATCAATATGGGTGAGCTGAACATTGTTACATTTCATTTACATTTCATTAAGCCATTTGGCAGACATCTTCTTACATATACTTACAGTTTAAAGCATTTTATCAATATGACCATTCTGTTTTAATTAAACTCATGACCTTCACCCATGAGAATAGCTAGAACCATACTTACTTGCTCAACGCCAATAAAAGTTTTGTTCAAGATGTTTTAAGTTAAAGTTAGTCCGAGTGAAAACGTCAGGAACAGTGACTTTGCTGTAGGAGAGAAAGGGAGAAGAGAATAGAAACAGCAGGAGCGAACGAGACGTGTGAGGGCTTTTTGCTATGGTGTTGGCAGGTTATCAGACAGTTCTGAGGTGTCTGTGACACACCAGGACATTTCCTCTCCGTCTTGCTTATTAATATTAAAAAAGTTGAGCTGACATTACCCATAATCCCACACACTAGCACCCAGTATTGCATGTGTTTGTGTGTGTGTGTCTTACCAAAATGTCCAAACGTCTATGCAAAGATAGTTAAATCTGACATCTCCAACATTGCGGGGGCCAGGCAAATGTCCCCATGAGAAAAACAGCTTAATGAAAAGACTGGTCTTTTATATATGAGTAATAATAAAAAAAGAATAAGGCATGTTTTGTTTACTGTAATGTAAATCATTTGTTAGTTACTGCTTCTCTGGCCTAAAAAGCAAACAACCCTGGTTTAGGAGGTTTGGGGTTACACTGGAGAAATTTGAAATTAAACCAGAAGATGTTTGATTTTGGCCTATAAAACCTAATATCCCTCACAATGCAAGAGTAAGCCTGCAGCCCATAGGTGAAAAATAGTTTAATAAACATTAAACATATTACATGAAGATCTAAAAAAAAATGTGTGCAATTTAGATTTTGGGTAAGTGCAAGGTTTCGGGTAAGAAACCATTAAATATGAAGACATCAGTTTCAAGTCCAAGGAAACCATGAGGGAGAAGCATAAACCGTGTGTAGGCACATAATGCAGGAGTTTTGTGCACATGTGATCAGTTTAATTCATCAGAAAGCTATGGTGAGGAAGGTTGTCTATCATGTCACCTCTAAAAACATGAAGTGTTTGTGTGTTTGTGCATACTATTACTTGTTTATCTTTCCTGTGATTGAAAGGAGGAAGAGGCCTGAAAGGAAGCATGATCACACATTTGTTTGTGCAATTATTGCTTCCATACAGAGCATCAAGCTCCTGTAACTCAATAGAAAAGTGAAAGGACAGAGGGAGTGATTGCAGCTCATTCAATAAATGGCATAGTGATGGAAGGAAATTGCCTATTTAAACACTTACATCATATTTGTGTACTATGACCTTGATCTGTTTCCACTTTAAGCTTACAGTTTGTGTGGGAATTTTGGTTGGTGTAAGAGTTTCTATTAAAATTACATCATTGCTAAATATAACCTGCATATTTTTCTTTGTATATACTATATATTTATATATTTTGTATATATCGTGTGTGTATATATATATATATATATATATATACACAAACATACCAATTATAAAAATGAAGGGTAGGATGAAATTTAATTATAAGTTAACTCCCAAAAGCTTTAAGTAGTGATGTGACAACATATATATTAATATTATATATAGATATTTATATATGTTGTTAAGAATGCTTTAATAGCTAAATGTCTGTGTGAGCTTTAGCTTCTGAAAAGAAAATCAAAAAAGAGCATGTGTTTGCTTAAGATCTGCTCCAATAATCTTGATGTCAGTGTGCTATATTAAGTACTTGCCATTGGCAGTAGTTGACACATACGTCTCCTTATTTTAACTCTGGCCTTCAGGGGCTGTTGGGTAAGTGTGTGAGTGTCTTTGTATGAAAGTCAATGTAATAAAATACAATAAGTATTACTTATAAGTTTTCGTTATTTTCCATGTTTTTGGATATTGGGGTTATGTCTGTGTAAAGCCGAAGAAAAATTACGAGACCTAATTTTAAAATGTAATATTTATAGGTGAGGTAAAATGGTCATTTTTGTTCCTTTCTGTAAACTTGTTAAATATTTTCCCCAAATTGTAAATAAAATAAAGTTTCTCTATGCATTTATTTGCTGAAATTGAAAACTTAAGAACCAGGTCAAAATAAGGCCTCAAAAACTGCAAATAGAAGTTTAAATTCACTATTAAACAATATACTATAGGTTTTTTATGTAATATCTTTCATTTTGATCACAGTTTTCATGTGTCTTGTAACGCTTTCTGTATTAATGTTACATTACTTTGTTTCCCCCCATTGTTTGGTTTTGTTGAAAAGTTCAACAGACACTGGATTGAAAAAAACACAATAAATATCTAAGTGCTGAATGCTGAATAAATAAAAAATATTTTTTTTAAGCGGCCAAATTAATACATTTATAAATTATACACAGTTATATAAAAATCATCCTTATTTGCGGTATACAATTGATGATTATTTATAAGATGTTTGCTGTATTAAATGCATTTTATATATTACTTTCAAGCGCAAACAATGAAAAGAACAGGATTTCTTTCCATTTTTCTTCTACTCAATCATTGTGCTAGCAAAACAATTACATCCTTTTTGGCTGCATATCATTGTTTTTCCTCCTTATAAGACACGAATGCTCAAATTAGGCGTCTAAATCAGGATCCAAAGCAGTAAAATATTGATATAGTTTTAATACTTCATCGTAAATCATGTTGTCGTATATAGACCACCTGTTTGACAGCAGAATGCCTGTTATTGCTAAATCAATAGTTTTCTATTAGAAGTGAAACCAAGACAGCCAAAAACATTGTCTGTTAAGACAGAACAATAGATCAGCACTGGCTTGACATCAGCTGAGAGTCATTAATGACAAACCAGAGTAACTCAGATATTAAGAGAAGACTGTATGTAAGCTAATAATTCTTGTTTTTTCGTCTCAGTAATAATAAACGCATTCTCACGCCATGTCCATTTGCCAGGATGAGTGTTTGATCCATTGTGCTGTAATATTTGGAAATGTGTAATATTAATTGCAGAACCTAAGTAAAATTGTTAAATTAAGGTTTCAAATGTAAAGCCTCGGCCAGGGAAACAAGTCCTAACAGTGCAAAACATCTTAATTTTTATTGAAGCGTAATGAATAACTGAGTCATGTATAAGTTTGTGAGCTGAATGTGAACAGTTCTGTGGTCTCAAGGGCAGGCACGTCTAAGGGCTAAGGGTTTGGCTGGTTATTTTGGCAGTTCACCTCTGCTGGCAGATGACGTAACTACTCTATTATGCTTGAAAAGCTTTCTCCATTGACAGCCATTCAAAAGTAGCTTTGTATTCATACTAAATCATTTACTCTCGAATGCAACATCGCAAATGTTTTATTATAGTTTTTATTATGGTTGATGTTTTACTAGTGTTTTTTGGATGGCCCTTTAGAGCATGTAATATTTCTTTCTGTCTGCTATGTTACTCAAGATGGATTCCACTGGATGGCTTTGGGACTGTGTGTGTTTTTGTTGTGCCATTGCCCAATCTGAACTGACAGCGTGAACTCTCTCTATTATTGACCTGGTTGGGGACTGTCTGTCTGAGTGTAAATGCTTGGTCAATGCAATGCAGGCCCCATGGTATTTAAAAGTATAGTTCACACAAAAATGAAAATTCTGTCATTTATTCACCCTCTTGTCATTTCAAACCTGTATGACTCTCTTTCTTCTGCTGAACACAAAAGAATATGTTTTTAAGAATGTCGGTAACCGAACAAACACATGACCTATTTACTTTTATTTAAATGGACATTTAACAGGTTCAACATCGCTTTAACATGACTTTAAGTGTTATTACAATGGTGACAACTATCAGTAGAGAAGATAACAAATTTGCACCGAAAACTGCTATTTTTTGCAAACATGTTTTGGTCAATGCTGTTAGGCTGAAAGAAAACTATGCCAAACTAAATAACGAAGTTATTAAAAGTCAGCTCCTTCGTTCTATCCTATGATATAAAACACGTTCCCATTGAAACAGACCCAGATATGAAGTTGTAAAAGTGATAATTCAGCCAAATATGAACATTTTGCTATGAATTACTCACTCTAGTTCCAAACCTGTATACATTTCTTTATTTTTGGTTAAACACAAAGAAATATATTTTTACGAATGCTTAAAACCAAACAGTTCTTGGACCCCATTCACTACCATAGTAGCAAAAATGATAATAGTAGTCAAAACTTTTCAAGAACTTTTTGCTGAAATACGTTATCAAAAAAAGAAATAAAGAAATATTTTCTACCATGGTAATCAGTGGGGTCCAAGAACTGTTTGGCTATAAGCTTCCTTTAGAATATCTTTCTCTGTATTCATAAAAAAGAGAAATGTTTACAGATTTGGAACAATTCTAAGGTGAGGGAATGATGCCAGAATTTCTACTATAATGGGTGAACTATACCTTTAATGCAGCTGGGTTATATGCCCCCATTTGTCTGGCCTTCTTGTTCAATCTGTCCCTATAGAATGTCTATGTCTCTCACTCTCTATCTGGTAATATACACTGTCAGACTAAAGGATCATGCATTATTATGTATTATGAAAGCTCCTGATTTGTTTGGTTCTCTCGAAACTCCCCGTCCAACACCAGCCCTGCAGATCTAGGCCTGTGCATAAGATCAATAATATCTCTTTATGTGGCAGCAGATAAGATGCCATGTCTTAACCTCTGTGATTCCATTATGCTATCAATGCTGTGCATCTGTCGTGTGACAGTTTGTCAGGATTTGTCTAAACAACTGGCTGATAGAGAAGGTTAGGTCAGAGCGAGTCAGATCTTACGCAAACTAATTGGAACGTAATAAATATGCAGTTTCTCTTTGGAAGGCCTTTCTAACCGGCTACCCTTTATAAATATTTGTGAACAGTTTTGGAGTCAGTAAACACTTGCAGAGGCCAAATAAAGGACATACAGCATCATTTGAAACCATCTGGTGCTGTACTGTCACTGTGGGTGTGTGCGTGTTTGTCCTCTGTGTGCTTTGCGTCTGGGGAGGTTCAAGACGTCATGATGTCCGAGTGAAGTTCATCAATGGTTCCAAACAGAAAACTGGCTTCTAAATATTTGGACTGGAGGAAGCATTATATATGTATATACTGTCAACACTTCAGTTAGAATGCATATTTGGCAGCTCACTGTGTTTATGACACAACTTCACTACATTGATAGCATGTAAACCAACCCAAATTTAGATTTCCTGTCAAAGCAGTGCTATTGTTTGCATTGCGGTTTGCGTTGTTAGTGCGTTTCTTGCTGATGGGAGGAAGGTTCCTATTTGTGTATTTGCTGCCTAATAAAGTCCCCCAAAGCAGAGTCACTGATCTGGGACCTGATATCCGTGGTTCACATGTACTGCGTCCAAGATGTACAAAATTCAACTTTTTCAACTACTTGAGTCGGCAGCTTTTCACCTCTTTTTTACTCATTTGAGTTCCAATCTGTTAAATCCTGTGCTTAAGGTTTATATCCACTTGCAGTTCCCCAGACGTTCTGTCAAACACATCAGCAAGTCAAATTCAAGCTTCTAATATTTGACACACTTTATTGAATCAGCCTGGTGTCTCACACAGAGGCTAAATATTCAGTCAGTTAACTGAGCCTTGGCGTAAGATGGAGTTCACAGTTATACTTATCACACCATAGCCGTTTAACCTTGAAGGGGTCATTTTTTATGTTCGAGATGCGAGAGAAAATTGAGTCGACGTCTGTTGTGATAACTCGGTCCGGTCGGAAAGGGCTGCGTGCGATTGGCCCTCTGCTGAATGATGTTTGGGGAGAACCACTCAGCTTTACATTCAGAGAAGGAAATATTTTACCTTTCCGCATAGCTTATCTCTACAGGTCAGACGTGTGTGTGTGTGTGTGTGTGTGTGTGTGTGTGTGTGTGTGTGTGTGTGTGTGTGTGTGTGTGTGTGTGTGTGTGTGTGTGTGTGTGTGTGTGTGTGTGTGTGTGTGTGTGTGTGTGATGGAAACCGAAGTGATTGTTGGAAGGAGCTGGACACTTGAGAAAGAGTGTTTGTTTCAAGTGGTAGGAGTGTGTGTGTGTGTGTGTGTGTGTGTGTGTGGGGGTGGGGGGGGTGGGGGGGGGTGATTAGGTGTACAGCTGTAGGCAGTGTTAGCAGGTGCAGTTCTGAGATTAAAGGCTGAGGACTCTGGTGGCGGAGCTAATAGTCTGAAGAAATGGGTTCAAAAACGCAAACATCCATCCACTCAATCACTTTTATAGATCTACATTGACAGAATAGTCGGAAATGAGAGCTATCAAACAACGAAACGAAATAATATAATCACATGTTGATTAGTTAATATTATTATCAAATAATCACAATAGAAACTGTTTTCTTAGAAAATTTCTTAAAATTATATTGACATTTTATCATTTCGACTCTTAAGGTGTCAAACTGGGAAGACTTTAAAGGAGTTCCCAATCTATTCAGGGCTCTTATAGGCTTTCTCTTCATCATTTGGTCCAGTTTAGAATAATACAAGTTTTTTTTTTTCTATTTCAAGAAAGTGATAACACAGAAATGTTTGTGTAAAAAGTCATTTAAAGAATTTTAGCATACAATATTATTTTCAAGAATAATAAAAACGTTTCAGTCAATCTCGTGGGGTAAACTACAATGCCGGGCAAATGCTTTTTCACATTATCTTAGCAAATGTTTATATTTAAGCCAACAATGGTATTCAACGCTAGGTTCAATATTTTATTTTTTTAAAGTGTTGATTGAGAAGAGGGTAGTCTTAAAATACCTTGGAGTATCACCTACATATCATTGCATATGTATAAAGCAGTAATGTAGCGCCATATTAAACCAAAAGAAGAGCGGAAAGGCCACAGTACTCTTTTTATTGCCAATGCAATATACACGTTGAGTTACTGGAGTAGCTCATGCTGAACATTATGAGAGTTTCAGTGTTCTACTCAAAAAATAGAGCTAAAGGCAAGACATGCAGGGCTAGCACAGGTGCTCTGATGGTTAGCCACAGCGGTAAGCGGCTCAAGGCTATAGGCTACGCTACACTAACTACATCATTGCCAGGCCAGGGGAGGGTAATGACTACATGTCCATATTGGCATTCAGTCTGTGCAGGCAGTCTCAATGCCAACAGATCCACACACCCTTAAGACACACATCAGCACAAACAGTAGTCTACATATGGCATGCAGGCACCTTAAAACTAGACACTGCACACAAGAAAACCTACTAATAAATGGAAAGTGACACATTAAAAGGCAAACACATGGAAATACGCTGCACAGTTACTTAAATTTTGATATCCACCCAAAAATCTTGTTCAGATGTGCTCAGTGGTTTGTTCGGTGCCCATTACCATTTGACCCTCGAGCTTTGGTTGGCATCACTCAGTATTTTTTTCTGGTCGACATCCAACGCTGACAGTTTTGTTTTGATCTTGATTTCAAATGAAAACTGGCTACTTGCAATTAACATCATTTTAATTGTGTGTGGTCATCGGCCATCTTTTCATATTTTCATCAACAATTACATTATGTGCACACCAAGTCCAAAAATAACACTTGCTAACTGTCATGTGGAGTTTTATAGGAAAATGCAAAGTAATGCATGTTTTTACTTCATTCTAAGTATAAATTTACTCTCACTGATGTATGTTTGGTGCACAGATTCAACAATAAACCCAAAGCATTTATTTCAAAATGAAAAATATGTCATAATTTGCGTACCCCCATCATTTTAAACCTGTATGAATTTTTTTTCTTCTGGAAATCAAAAAAGAAGATAAAAATGTTGTTAACCAAAAAAGCTGGTCGTTATTGACTTCTTCTGTATGGACAAAAAATCTATAAGGACCGACGATTCGCATCTTTTGTGTTCTGCAGAAGAAAGTCAGACAGCTTTGTCTGAGGGTGAGGGTGAGTAAATGATGACAGAATTATTATTCTGTGGTAAACTTTCCTTGTGCAAACTAAAAACATTCAACAATTTTATTACAGGCCAATGTTATGTAAAGCTCATGGCTGCATACATTTAGCAGGTTGTATGATAAGCCCTATAGAGCAGGATTGTAACACTCACTTTAATTAATAATTAAAAAACACTAAGTCATTTATAAAAGGGGCCAGTCTAACACACAGATCGATTCTTACACACAAACAAACCTCTGCGTTTTTCCTGTAGAACAGTGCAATTTGCTCATGTTGAACTCAGGTTGCTGTGTCATCAGATATTAGGATGACAGGGGAACATACAACACCAGAGGGACCAGAGGTTGTCCTATTAGCATCCTTTCAAAAGTGGCGAAATCCTGACCTTATTCGATTTAGAAGTTAGGTAATTTATCTCTAGGTGTTTCCATGGATACTGCTGACAGGTAGGGCAGACAGTATGCACACCTGAGTTCTATGTTTAGCCTATGCGTCATTGTCTCACCTAGTAACAATAGACGTGCAGCAGCTGTACCTGGGGTTACCTGATTGATGTACCAATCCTTAATCTAGACTTGCTATCTATCATCAAGTTAAAACAAAACTTTCTTGACTTGGTTTAATGTCAGGTAAAGTTATGGTTAATACACGTATACGTTTCTAAACTAAGTAGCTTGTTTTGTGTAAACTTTATTTGCCTTTGCAAAATAAGTAACAACATAATTACTGTTTATTTTTTATTTACTTTCTACTTATTGACCACTGATTTTATTTATTTATTTATTTATTTGTTTGTTTTATTTATTATTTATTTGTATATATTGGTACTCAACACAACCATATAAAGTTCAAATGTCTTATGTCTACATTTTACAAATGGCATCAATGCATCATTTCGTTAGAAAGTTAATAAATGCATTAATTGTTATATGTGTATTGCTACACTCCTGGTGACAAATGGTTTGGTTTTTCCCTCATTTTGTTTTATTTTTAATGATGAATTTGTGAATTAGTGTGATTTTGCACCAATCTAAGGTGTAGGGAAGGTGCTTCCGTTTTGCGTTGCCCTAATAATTTTTTTTCTAAATCTGAATGATTCACGGTATATGAATTCATATTTATTAACCACTAAAATGTGAATATTACTTTCATATATGAATTCCGGTGAGTATACTTAATGTAATATCAACAGACTGATATACAGTTTATTAACGTTTTTCATTTTTCCAAAAAGGCCTAAATATGCAACATGGTTTTAGGTTGATGTTACAATGAAACTTCTTTAAAATAATTTGTTTCAATGAAAGTTTAAAATGTTTAAGGGTTTTTTAAAATGTTGCATTGTTTTTAAAGCAGCTTTAAATCACAGAAAAGGGGACATTTTATCTGGGCATATATTTTATTTTATAGTTAAAATAGTATTTTATGTTCTCCAGCCAAAAAGTGAACACCACTGCCGTCTCTTTCTCAATGAGTAGGGAGATGGCTGTCTAATTAAACTGGTTGTGTTTAGATTTATTGTAATTGTTATTACTCTGTAACAGATTGCTCCTTTAAATGCTACACAACTTTAACAAGCTTGTTGGTTTCACCTCTAAATCTTCCATCTTATGTTCCACACACACACATTTTCTTTTCTGTCACACGTCTCATTGATTAGCCCATTGATCTCCGTTTCCTTTTCGCATTTCCCGTAATAGTCTTCCTGGACCTTAGCCAACTTTGCGTGTGTATCTGTGTGATTGTGTGTGTTTTTGTCATAGAGAGAAGAAGAGAACAAGCATAATGGAAACACGGGGGTATTGAATGTCTGATTTGTATTTAACAAGGACTTGATAGCTATTTTTTTAAATGAAAGTTAAGAATGAATGTCATCAGTAGGCTAACCCTTATCCCACACCCCCTTCTCTTGGCCGTCGTGTGATGTTTATGAGCACATGTACTCTGAACAGCTGTTTTTGTTTGTTCTTCATTCTGTACAATGTCTTCTTTTATTACTTGTCTGGATCTTTTGACAATGTTTTTCATGTTATTGATTTTTACAAGCTCACGGTTTTAGAGATTTGGGGGTGCATTGCAGAATGTGAGAACTTGTGCCGAGGCTCTGGAATCGGATACGATGGTGGGGTTCTGGAATCTGTGGACTGAAGCATTGTAAATCAGCCTGTTTCACAGTGTTTTACCCTGGGATCAAAAATAGTGTTGAAGTACACACCACGCAAGAGTTAACAATGAGATGTTGTCAACATTTCCAAACTTATTAGCTCTCTGTAGTCATGTTGTGGTAAATTTCTCAATTTATTTGTCTCTGGCCTATTACTGCTCATCACAGGGCTTTTATGTGAGACAGCTGAGCACGGCTCCAAACCTCCCTTGCAAATGTTTGAAATGCACAATTAGTGTTTGTTTCCAAACTGGTTCTTACATCACAGTCTTTGTACTTTCAACTACTTAAGGCAGAACATGGAGTCGCTGCATAAAATTTTGTTTTATGATCTGAAAAGGAAACTTAATTGAGAAATAAAGTCAATTTAATTGCCTTAATACAATTATGCAATAGAAAACAATTTGCAATCACAATCCAAATTTATCTTAGGGTTAGATTAAATCATTGCAAAGTACATGATCACTTGCATTTTTATATTATAATATTCAATAAAAATAGTTATTATTATATTATTAGTATTCTTATCTTTATTATAGCATTTTAATACTTTAATTTGAAATGATAACTGTTTATGTGTTTGTATATATTACATGTATATTTAAAAAAAACAATAATACATATAATATAAATACAATTCTAAAATACTATGTACAATAATAATAATAATAATAATATTTCTATTATCATTATTATTATTATTTACGTACTATACATATAATTCTCATATGATATGTTCAAATACATGAATAGTTGACATATAAATATTAAACAATAATAATATGTATATTGTTGTGGTTGCTATTATTATGTTTTAATAAAAATAATAACAATAAACAACATTTATCTGCGGTAAATCCTGTAAGCATCCTACTGCCTCCATCCATAATTAGCTATTTTGGGAAATGTGTTTCCTACTTCTACATGGGTAATCTAAATCACCCCCAATTTTTATAAAATGTCTATTTACCAACATGTCAGGCTCTTGAGTGAATATGGCCACATTTTTCACCCTCTGACACATCTTGACCCTCTTTCACAAACAAAATATTTCCTCTGAGAATGAGAAGCCATTAGAAGTACTTCTGCATGCATTTTTTATGAGGAGCTTAATAATGAGCTTTTACACGTAGTCTTAAAAGCAAGCCGATGTAAAGCAGCAGAAATGTTCCATAAAGTGTCTAAAATTTTTTAAGGCCAAATCTCGAAGGTCCTGTGACGTGCTAACCTCTTTGACTTCAATGGAACATTATGTGTTTGTAATCTGGATATGTACTTCAGTGAAATTCTGGATTCCCCCTTCTCTCTGAAGGCACCGGAGCGATGCGAGACACTCCTGCAGGCACAGACATTTAGCATATTAGGGTCAAGATCACAAGCCTGCAAACATAATCTTCTGCTACTGGCAATGTAATAAGAGTTAAAGACAGAAAGAAATGGAAAACTGGAAGAATAGAGCACCATCAGAACAAGACAGGGACATAATAGTAATAGAATGAATGAGAGATGGTTTGAGGGATGAAAGACACGAAAAGAGGGAGAGAAGAAAAATACGCTCGGATGGATGGAAAATGAGCTATAAGTGGCCTGCTGATAGAGTGATGCTGAGATGGGGTGGAGAAACTGCGAGCGGACGAGTGCAAGTCAAAGACCGTTGCGTGAGTTTGTGCAAAGCACCATTTACATCAAATTACTCAAAGGTCAATTACAAAAGTGTGTATTTGAATGTACAGTATTCATGTTACATGTCTGCACCGTAGGAGAACAGATAAGATCAGTTCTGTTAGAGCTCGAACAGAAACGAAAATCCTGACATGTAAAGTTAGACTGAAATAATGTATAAGACATGTGCTCAGTTCACATGTTAAGTCTTTGCAAATGGCCAAAACCTAACACACATAGACTACACTAGGCCAGGTGCTGGGCTGAAGCATAAGTAAGTGTGTCTGGAGAATAGTGTGTGTGTATGTGTGCAGAGATGATCAGTGATGGAATGCAGAATGTGTATGTGTGTGAATGTATGTATATGTGTTATCCAACGCGGTTTGGGCTATGAGCCAGGAGCAGCCTAACCACCAGCTGCTTTCAACAGGCTGCATTACACACTCACGCAGGCAGAGCCCCGTCTCTAAACGAAAAAGACACAGAGGCCTTGTCTTTGTTCAGAATTCGTGATCAGTTTTACAGAGTATTTGGAATGTTTGTTGCGAGAGATTTTTGTGTTTGGCTGCTTGTGAAGGGTTGCAACCTACTGGTCACAAGTCATATGAGACATACAATCCACAGAATTGTTTCAGTGGAAAAAATAAAATGATCCAATAAAATTCAAAATGTCTTTCTGAATTGTGTAAATTGTTTCACATTAAAAAATATACAAAGTCTTAGAGCTTGTTAATCGAACATGACCGAAGTTTGGCAGATTAATCTATTAAGATACAGGTGGCCACCTACGCATCCGTAACCCGTGCGGGGGACCAACACAAAACCCAACAGATGCTGGTGACCAGCTTAACCAGGTGGGATTTTTTTCAGCATTAGTTTGGATCAGGCTTTGTGAAGGAATAGGGTTACTGTAATGCGGTGCAAAATTCTCAATGATTTATCAGAATCTGTATTATGCATGACTGTTTGGGTCAGGTCTCCCTCCCAAAGGATTCATTTGGGTTAATGTTTGTTGTGTCCGGAAATCTTGGTGAGCTTTACGTTTTGATCTTGCATGCCCTTAAATTGTGTTATTTTATTTGCATTGGGCTTTTTAGTTGAGCGTTCTCCCAAACACTTCAGGGTATGAATCAATCATGTGTTGTGGGACAGGGAGAGCTTATCGTGATTCAGAGTCCAGATGAAATACACATGCTTGTAGCACCACAGTAACATATATATAAATATATATATAAAAAACACACGCACGTAAGTGATCTGTACCAGATGGAGCCATATTACAAATGATGTGGTTGCGATATTATTGCATTTCACACATCAGTAAGGTATCATTAGCATTAGCTAATGCTAACTGACCATAACCTGTCACTACGGCATTAGCATGCCAGCTTGCATATCGTCATGCTAATCCCCTGGACATGCTAATATACCAACTGGCTCCAGCATTTAAAAAAATGAAATACCGAAGCTTTCTTGATGTATAAAAGATTCAACATTGCTTTTGGCTAACCGTATTAGTGTTGAGTTAAATGCATTTGAAGATCGATTGTATTTATCTTTGCTGGGCCTTTTGGGCATGTTAATGTATGCTTATCTAGTGTACTGTAGATTAAAGTTTGTCATATTTATAAAAAAAAAAAAACATTTATGTGCATACATTTATAAAAATTGTTTTACCACGTGTGGATAACTATAATATAGAAATGCTAAAAGTAATGCATTTAATTATTAATATTTCATATTTAAATATATACCGTCTTTCTTTCTAATTTGGGATACAAAATCCTGAATGCTATTAATCCAACACAATCTCACATGGATGTTTTCACACTACTTTACAGGCGGGTAATTCAGATAAATTTGTACATTTAAAGAAGGATTTATTTTTGCGTCAGCTTTTTAAAAAAAAATGTATTAAAGTATAACGCTGTTTCGTGCATTTTAAGCGCAATAGACAGTTCTCATGTTGAACGTGATTAATTTGTTATAAACTGAGTACGGCGCATAATGTAGTATTTCTGTGCTAAATAAACTCAACCCATATAGCCAAGGCTTCAGAAAGAAGCCTTTTTTAAAATATTCAACTTGAAGACGTCAAGGAAGCACGAGTTATTTATTGTTAAACAATGGTATACACTAAACTCAAAGATACAACAAACTCTTATAAATCTCGAAATTAATTTAACATTAAACACAAACAAGTCCTCATCTTTACTAATAAACACTAAAAACAACAATACATATTAAAATGTAGTGCCTAAATGCAGTCTGCAGAACTGGATATCCCTCAACAAGTTGCGTTAGATTGTTTACGTTAATTAAATTGAACAATAGGTCCAATATTTCATTTTACTCAACAGTGTTAAGTTGAACTAGAAAACAACTGTTAAGCATAGCCGATAATACTATTATTTTTGTATAAATAACAAAGTTAACTTGCTTAAATGTATTTACTTGCATTTTTATGTACTGTGGACAAGGATAAGTTTAGTAATACTAACAATAGCACTAGATTATTGAGTGGGTGTAATTGAGCTCTTCCTACAAACATTTCAAATTAACATTTACTTCATATAGTATTTATGTAAAAATATGAATAAATCTTTCTGTTATTACATTTCTGGTGAACAATCGATTTAATTCCATTTGTCAAAAGCTGTTGATTTTTCCATTTGTAAACGAATTGTTAGTTTGAGCTTTCCTTCTCTGTAAGTACTTCATGATGTAGTTCCATAGTGCTGTACAGTATGTTTAGATCCGTGGCTGTTTCTGTGCAGGTGAACACAGCTAAAAGAAAATAATTCCTGGTGGTAAGTGAATTAGTAGTGATAGTGGACACTAAACAGACCACCCATAGCTGTTCTGTTATACTTCTGAGATTTTTCACTGCGTAAACACCAATCATGAGGTTCACTGTCTATTGCTTCATAGACCTCACTGTCAAATGGTTCATAGACCTCCGACCCATATTAAGCAGCGTTGTGTCAGTTGTGTTATAGTACAGATAAACAGTGTGTGTAAATGTGTGAGAATCTATCAGCTCTGGTCCCGAGTCAAAGCTGAAGTGTGTAATTTTTCCGATGTTAAAATACATTCTCCTGTCCCAGCTTAATATGCAAAGACATCTATAACCAAGTTATTCAAAAGCTGATTTCGCTGAAAAGTGTGAACACTTGTTTCTTATCGTTTGAAGCAAACTGACAGATAAACATTGGCTAAACCAATGGTCATTGTTGAAAGCTGGGTATGGTTCAAAGTATTTTTTATTTTCTGTGCTGTGATTGTGGGACCACTGAAATAACACACATAAGCTAGAAGATGAATGAAGAGCTTACTTTTAAAGATATTAGAAAAGGTTTCAAAATGTAGGAATTGTTCCTATATATTGATGTAGTCTCAGACACACTACTTGCTATATTGGCTGAATTTGATAAGTGCTGCTGGTGTAATTTGCTGAGGTGAAATGAATGGCTGTCCTCCATCATAAGGTTTCGCCTCCCTGTTTTACTTCCTGCCTTCTCTTTCTCGCCCCAATTCTGTCTGCCCGGTTGAGTGTGTGTGTGCTTTGTGCTGACTCTATATTCTTCTTACGTCCCTGTGGTGTTTGTCTCACCTACAAAATTTTGCAAACTGTCCTGTTTGTTTCTCTCTCTCTGTTTCTTCTTTTTTTGCTTTTTTTCTTCCTTTATTCTTTCTGTTTCATTATATTGATCTGTACCATCAGATGTTTTACAATCTCGCACAAACACAAAATGTCTATTCTAAATATCTAAACTTTCTAAACCCGTTCATCAGATAAACGCACCTGGCCTGAAGTTAACTTTGAAAGCCAACTATGTTTGCAGGTAGTGTATAATGTTGTTGTTATGGGATAAGTAATATCTGTAAAATTTGAAAACTCAAGGTTCTATATCAAGCGAGATATTTTATTAAACAGAAATCGCCTACAAAAAACGGACGGTTTCTACTTCCTGCATTAGTGACATCACTATCATGGTTAAACTTCGCCTAGAAGAACACACAAATAGGGGCTTAGTCTTGTCGGCTCCTCCGGAGAAGAGGAAGAGTTGCATTTGTGGAGTATGCTTGGTTGTTGCCATTTTGTTGAAACGCTGTTATTTTTATCCTGGAGTCCAGTCTGTATTTGTACTGGTTACAATTTATGTTGGTTTAACATGGTTCCAGAAAATTATAATCCACATGTAAAACTATGTGCAGCACATTTTTCTGAGGACAGTTTCCTCAATCTCAATCAGTTTAATGCCAGATTTGCAGAAGAGATTTTTCTTGAAAGATGGAGCAGTTCTCCCTCAGTCTCGAGAAGATGTTTTTTATGGACCACAACCGGTAAGTGTATTTTATTTAGTTGGTGAGTTTAACAGTTTGTGTAACTTATTACACGACCTCTGCAGATGAGGCAGAATGCCGCGGCAATAGTGGTGTTCAAGGAACCAATACCAGACGGAATTCTGACACAATAGTGGTGTTCAAGGAACTAATAGCATACACTATTATCCAAAGTGTCTTACAAAAAATCGAGAATATGAAGCGGTAAGTAGCAGAAACAACAATAAGTGAACAAGTGCTATTACGAGGAAACTAAGTTACACAAGGCAAGATAAAACCTGTACGAGGGGGAGGAAAGGTTAATTTTTGTAATGTAAAGATTGAGTTCGGAAAGAGGTTTAAGTGGGTGAGTCTGCCAAATGTGTTGTAAGGAGCAGATCATTCCACCATCGTGGAACCTATGCAGAGAAGGTGCGACAGAGTGATTTCTTATTTTTTTTTGGGCGGCACCACAAGACGTTGCTCGTTAGAGGAGCCCAGAGATCTGGGGGCGTATCCCTGGGATTAGCCAGTAGCAGGGTGCTGAACCTGTAATGGTCTTGTAGGCTATATGGAGAACTTTTAATTCATGTGAGCCGCTATATAAAAATTTAATGAAGAGAGGTGTGAAATGGGTACTTTTCGGTTCCTTTAAGACCACTATTGACGCCGCATTCTGTCTCATCTGCAGAGGTTTGGTTGTGCACATCGGGAGTCCAGCAAGGACAGGACCAGAGCCTGGACTTGGATTTGTGTAGCATGTTCCTTATGTTGTAGAGGACGAATATTACTCCTAAGTTTCTAACAGTCCTAGAGGACACAATGGTTAATGGGACAGGATCAACCTGAGAGGTATGATTGGAACCACCAGTGGCAGTGTCATAGATACCCATCGCCTTGAGAGTTAATGAAGGTCAAGGCACACACTGTAGTGAAGTGACGTGATGGTGATGGTGTTCCATACTTGGAATTTGTGCTCTGCATTTAACCCCTCCAGTAAGTAAACACACACACAGTGTGAACACACACCCGGAGCAGTGGGCAGCCAGTGGGGGGGTTGGTGCCTTGCTCAGGGGACTCATCTCAGTCGTGGTGGAGTCTCGAACCTGCAACCTTCGGATCACGAGCCCAGGACACGAACCACCAGGCCATGACTGCCCATAAGTTGAAAGGAGAACTCAGTAGTTTAGGATGTCTAAAGCAGCAGATAGGTCCAGCAGGATGAGAACGGATTATTTAGAGGCCGCCCTTACAGCCTAAGGTCTACAACAACGGAAAGCAGCGCCGTCTCTGTAGATATAGCTTTGTTTACTAGATGGTAATTGAAACTAATCCAACAAAATGTTAAAAAAGTGTAGTTATTCAACCGAACACCATCAAATGTTTGTGTTTGTAATAATCAGTTTAAATCATTTGTTGTTTATATCTATTACTTACTGTTCAACCACATGCTGTTTTAGCTGCAGCCACGCAAATCATTGTCCTATTTTAGACGTATGCAAAAGTGATGCTTGCACTGGTTCTATCCAATCGTCTTCATCTATGTTTTCCGAGTCTGATTCCGGCTTAAATTGATAACATTAAAGACATGTTTACAAAAACACTGAGAGCATTCATCTCCATGTTGTGGTAAGAGTCATGACATCAAATCAGAACACCGGAAGCGCTGGCACAATTGAAACTCGTAACGAATTTCTAAAGGAGGGACTTCATCAAAACTAGCAAGTTATGAGCAAGTTAGTTGTAAGAAAAATATGTTTCTTTACATGTGAAACATTAACACATGTTATATTGCATGCTGTAAACATAATCAAAGTTTCAAAGCGACTTTGCAGTTGCCAGTTATCACTGCAAGGTTCCTTGCTCAAGGACACTTCAGTCATTGCTAGCACTAGGTTTTGAACCCTCAACATTCTGCTTACAACTCTCTAAAAACCAGACCACGACTAAGTTAGTTTATCAAACAATACATTTTAATATAGTGGTTAAACAGGGAGACATATAATTGTTTGGGGAAAGCTTCCCTGGCTAGTGGCAAATTATATATTTTATTTAATTAATTTAATTTAATATTAATTTAATTTAATCTTAATGTATTTTTATACATTTTAATAATAACTGTATTAAACAATCAGCTTGTAGAAATGTACATAATTTTATATTTAAAGTTGCATTTAACTTTGGCCAATTTCTTCTACTGGGAACCCCAAAAAATACTGGTTAGACATATTTTAACTTGATGGATGTGCAACAAAGTTGCTAGCTAATGTATTTTATTTCTTTTGCTAGATTATTACAATAATTTACAAGTACTCTATTTTTGCAGGATGTGTACCAGAAGTTAATTTTAAGCAACAGTTGCTTTCACGGGCAGTATAATTTGTTTATATTCATTCTTAAAATCAACTCATGTACTTTTCTCATGCATGCAGTAATTGCCAAACTTAAATATTGAATTATTACATTGAATACTTTATGTCATGTGGAGAATATGACTGGGTTCTATGTACTGCGAAATGTTTAAACTAGCAAATTTTCAACTAATATTTTTGTAATAATCAATATTCATCTTTATAAACCATTTTCTAACATTTGAGGGTTCACACAGTTCCCCAGAGCGAATTCTTAAACAATTTTGGTTCCAACAGCTGGATATAGACTCAATAAAATAAATGTTTTAATATTCTTAAAGATATATTGCCATTGTGTTAATGCTAAATTCTTGAAGTTGAGAGATTTTTGGGAGAGGAACAGACACGTTAGTCTCAGAGTTAGTAAATGTTTTGACTTCATTTTTTTTAAGGGGGGTTTCCATTAAAATGCTTCCTGTCTTTCCTGCCGTTGGGATGTGTTCGGTCTGTTTAGTTGGAAAAGATGGACTATTGCCATTGGAGCTCAGTACTAAAGCTGTGGAAAACCAGATGAAACAGACCGTTTTTAAAAAATTAAGTGAAGAACGCCAAGGGGAGTCCTATGTGTGAGGTCTGATGAGTTAGCTGCTAAATGACACAAAAAATACAACATGCATTTATTCTGACCTCTATAGATCCACCCAGACACCACATCTCAACCCTACTTCCTGTTTACAAGGGTGTGCATGTGTGCGTATTCCTTTTTTTTAGCCATTGCAGCTGAATAATCAGAACTCAAAGAGAGAGACATGAACGTCTCGGGAGGAAAAGTCTTCACACTTCATTTACCTCAGCATGAAGCAGACTTCCACCTGTATATAAACACACACACACTTGTACACACACACATGCACATCATCTCTTATGAGAATAGCGTAAACACGTTTCATGTTAGTAGCTTTTGGGCTGGTAATGCAAAAGTTGCAAGTTCAATCCCAGACAGGGGAAACCTCTGAACTGGAGAGCGGTTGAGTGAACCACATCAGTGTTGTGCCCTTGAGCGAAGCACTTAACTTCAGGTTATTCCAGGGAGACGCTGGTTTAGTTCACTTTAGATGGATATTAGCTTCTTCGTAACAGGTTCAGAACAGCTGCAAGCTTTCTGGCCTTGGCCACAACCACCTGACTTAGTGTTTGGTGCGGGGTCATGCTGACCCTTATCACTAATGAGAAAATGAAACAAGGAGGCCTGTAACTTTTATAAGGCATGTTGAGGAAAAGTTAATTTACTCTAAAAAAGCACGTTTCTTTGCTTGCTTTATTTATTAATGTTTGGATTGATTTAAGATTTTTGGCAGCTACATTAGACTACATTAGATTTTTTAGATTTGCAAGATAAATTTTTTTACATGTAAAAGTTTGAACTTGGTTTAAAGTTATTCTTTTACAATTCATGTAATATTAAAATAAAAATGTTCTTTTGTAAGTCTACCCCAAAATTACATTTCTTTCATCAGTCGTGGCCTGGTGGTTCGAGCGTTGGACTCCCAAGGTCGCTGGGTCGATACTCTGTAACATCGGGAATACCACGACTGAGGTGAGTCCCTTGAGCAAGGCTCCGTTCCCCCCCCCACTGCTCCCCGGGCGCCACAGCATGGCTGCCCACTGCTTCGGGTGTGTGTTCACAGTGTGTGAGTGTGTGTTTACTTACTGTGTGTGTACACTTGGATGGGTTTAATGTCCCGAGCACAAATTCCAAGTATGGGACACCATACTTGGCCACACATCACGTCTCTTCACTTCACATCACTACACATCCTTTACTCACCCTCTTCTTTACAGAAATTGAAATTTGTAACCAGTTGTTAGCAAATGTATGTTAACTACAAAACTTAAAACAATTAAAAAAAATATCTTCTACATTATAAATGAACATTAAACTTACAGTTTTTCCTTTTCAATTCTGTAACCATATTAAACTGTCAATCTCATAACATGTTTTTCTAAAAATAAGGAATCATACATCTGAAGACATTAATGAACTATATTTTAATCCAATAATATTCATCTTCAAAAATAGAAAAATTACTTGTATCATTAATGAGAGTAGAAAAAGTCGGATGCACAGCATAGCAAGAGGATATTAAGCTTTTAAGTAGAAATAAAGTAATTTCTTAAATTGTAAGCAGTAGTTAAAATAATTTATTGAGTTGTCTTATTATGTAAAAGGAGTTGATGTTTTATTCTGACATAAAAGCAAACTTAACGTAAACATTTTGTCTGTGTCTTTTAATAATGCAACTGAGAACGGACATATCAGCCATGAACATTTTTCTAATTTAAGGAAACCTGTTAGAGCATCTAATTGTTCTTTTTCAGAATATTTAAATTGTACTCAGCTTGAACTGTATATAATGTACTCATATAAATCGGGTTATGAGAATATATAGAAAAAGCAGAAAAGTTACAAAACATGAATTATTATTATCATTTTTATTTGTTGAATTTACATTTAATGAAGTTATTTGGATAAGTAGAAATGTTTGCAGTGTTCTTGTGAAGAAACAATGCGAGACTACAGTATGCATTTCTTCCTTAAGAGTAATGATTTTTTTTAGTTTTACAATATGTGTGATGCCATTGGGAAGGTGGAACTAGCGAATGACTTCCCCAAACAAGAGTGTAAACAAACACTGAAGCAGCATGTGCAGGCTGTCACATTGTCAGAAGGAATGATTTTCTAGCTTAATGCTTCCATTGCTCATTGGGTTGCTAAGTTCCTTCGTTCATGTTCCCCTGCATTTATCTTTTATCACTCTGTCATTGTAATATCTCAAGGGAATATCATAAGTAGTATTGTTTCCATAGCTCCGCTAACTTTTCCTCTATTACATAATTTCACCTAACAACACATTTTTACCATATTTGAACGCTGTGCATGGTAGAGATTCTGTTCTCCTTCTGTGTTGTCACAGATGGGACAAAATCGTAGTATCGAGAACAAAAAATTCAACTTTTGTCTTTCTTCGTGTCTCTGGGAATTTATGATTCAGTCTGATACTTTTAACAAACAGGTTGTGTCAAAATCATTCTGAGTTTGTGAAGTCTGATACGGGCATGCATAATGCATTCTAGTCCCAGCTACGTGTAGTACAATATCCCATGTAAAAATTCCTTCAGCCAATCCACAAAATCAATGTAGAGAATGTGTGTCTGAAGACTCCGTCTAAGCCTGATCATTGCTCAACACTTCAGTGATTTTATATTTGTTATAAAATGAAAAGGTATTACAATGCGGCTAAATTACAAACCATCCAACCCTCCCAACTCTGGAACTTCTAAGCTGCTTAGACGCGTATTACACATGGTTCATATACAAGGTCAGTCGATGTTCCAGTGGAAAATGACCCACTTCTTTTTCCTCATAAGACGGTTGAAGTCAAAGATCACCCATTTAAAACACTAGAATCTGGAGTTTTGGGTAAAATAATGTCCATTCAATGTTTTACCATGTGAGGAAGTGGTTTCAGATCAGCAACAAGCACTCACCCTTATGACCTCTATCGGTCCATCAGGGTCTTTACATACTTTGCACTTCCAAGCATGCACAGACCGCAAAGTTTCAGCATCTGCGAAATGAATGAGTGTGTGTAAAATCTTTAGTGTGCATGTCACAGACAGGCATTTTTAGGGTTGCACGGCTCTTTGTCTTTATTGTGTTTCCAAAGCCAGGCCTAAACTCGCCACAGCCTTCCTCTGCCTCGTGAAAACCGATTCTCTTTTCTCTCGTGGTCTCTCATCCACATGAGTCACATTCTCCCCTCACACGGTTGTCTTCATCTTTCCTTGTTAAACCAAAGGTGACGTTTCCCAGCTATGACTTGTCTACTGCTTCAGGTAGTGCTTTTAGCATATTAAACAGTGTGTATACTAAACATTCTGTCAGTGTACTAAAATATACTTCCATAATGACTGTTGTAATGATAGTCCAGCTTTCCGATGGCGTGTGTCGTTTTTTGTCCCGTTTTTTTTAATGACGCAGGTTATAGGACAGGAAGTGTTTCTTTGTAAATTTCGAATGACCTTTGAAGAGGGTCAGAGGCAGAATTGTTGATTGATGACATCAAAAGCGAGTCATTTTTCACGAGAGCAGCAAAGATGGAATAGATTTAGCTTTGAAAATCTATAAAGACAAACAACCGTGCAATTCTAAAAGAGCAGAATATGGTGCCTAATGGGGCCCATGTGAAGTTTTGTGTGTACAGTCTCCAAATCTTCAGATGATCTGGTGATATTGGAGTGCTACATGAGTTCATCTGCTCTAGAAGGTCCCGCTGACTTTCTGACAATGAATTTCAGAGATTGTTTCGCTGGTTGTGTGTTTGATAAAGCCAGAGGAAAAAAAACACAAATTCAATTTAAGAGTAAATAGGACCAGAGATGACATTGCACAGGCACAATATGTGCCTTGCCTCAAATTTTGCCCTTAACTTGGAAATTTAGAGTAAAATGATGACTTCGCCACAGGTGTGATGGTTTAGTACTGAATGTGGTGATGCTGCATTGATGATCATTAAAGAGAACTCCAGGGCATTTTTTCTGTTTAGAAAAGCGATAAGTTACATGAAGTAGGTTGTCATCAAAAAATAATCCCACTGGGTGAGCAGGACCATGCCGTATCACTTTTAACGGGTTTAATGAAAATGAACCAGCTGATATTACAGCTTAACAAAGTGCATTACATGAATTTTCTTTAACGCTTTAATGTTACCTATTTACTGTTCAGTTATCAATATACTTCAAAATATCTTCTTTTGTGTGCAGAAGAGAGAAAGTCACGCAGTTTTGAAATGAACGATTTTTGCTTCATGGCTACACTAGCTATGCTTTTTTGAAACCATGAATACAAGTACAAAAACACTATTTTTTGTATGTTAAGGACAATTTAGGAATGTTGAATAATGGAATAATGGAGGAATTATTATTGTGTGGATTATGTACAATATGCTCTACTTTAATATACTACAACACAATACACAACATAACAATATATTGGCCTAGTTTGCTATTAACATTTTTGTTACTACACAAATCAACAATTAGTTTAATAAAGGATCAGCACCATTTATATCAAACGTGAAGAAAACGTTCTTGAAACTCTAAATTTGAGTGAAATATAAGCGTTTGTGTCATTATACGAATAATCATTTTTTTTGCAGCGGAACAATGTTGTGTCTCCTAAGCAGGTGCACTGAGAAATACAATTGATGAAATATCAGGTACCTTGTATGTTTTAGCCAGTTGCAGGTGATCTCAACTCAGTAGCTGAAGTTGTTACCATGGTGACAGCGCACATGTGGGTTAAAGCATTATGTGATGGAACTAGTGTGGGACTTGAATGCATGTTCCCACTGGGATTTCTGTAAACAAGCGGTGAAACCATTCGTATGGCTGACAGCAGCATTTCCGAGTAAAAATACACCATCTTTAAACCTCGTAGGTTGTTTGAGCGCACCAGGATAATGGGTTGATGTAAACTAGCTGGATTAATAAAATAAGAGCTTATTATAGGAATGTAATACTTCCACATTAATCCAAAGTCGAATCAGACAATTACATTGTAACGTTGAGTGGGAATTTCTCAATGTTAAGAAAAGATGGAAGGTTTGACTCCCACGTTATCATTGATGCCTGCTGGAAAGTAAGAAACTGAGGGTTTCTGTCAAGCTAGACCAAAAAAAATCAAGCCATTTGGAAAACATTATTTTGATTCAAGTTCAATTTTTCAAACACATTTTTTGTTTAACAGATGATGTATGGTGTAATGGTTGAAGTAATGAAAAACCATAAATCCTTTTTGGAGTGGATGTGAACAATGACTTTTTCTTGATGAATAATCAGACACAACATTCATCAAAGCGCACACCACAGACCCTTCTCCGCAAATGAGTACATCTATTTCATTTTAAATCCAGAAGTTTGTTTTCTATTGTATTTAAAGCAACGCGTAGCGCCTCCACAATTCCAACACCATTACCTCTTACACACATGCTGATACGCTTGAATATTCGTCTCTTTGTGTAACACACCGTGTGGAATGGAAAGAGCAGACCATCTCTTACACCCCAGTGGTCCCGAAGTTGCTGTCTGATGTCCGTGGGGGTCCCCCCTTTATTCTCTCCCCACTGAATCCCACGTCGCGGGAACCTTTCCCTATCCTCATAAAGGAATATGTTTCAGAATGCTTACTGTGCAAGGTTTACAGTGTTCCATTTGAGCTGTGAGAACGGCTGGAAAGCTTCCAAAGAGCTTCAGATCTCCCAGCATTCCTCAGGAGATCTGAGAGAGCGCTGCAGCCAAACACATGAGCCCGGCGATCACTCGCACACTACAGCTGCCGTTCATTCTTCCATTTGTTTAATTCAGCTCTCTCTATCTCGGTCTATTTGTTCCTTTCTGTTTTTCTCTCTCTTCTTCGGCCTTTTGCCTCCCATCCTTTTAAGACTCACACATTCTCTTGAAACCTCATGGTAAGTTTGTCTGCGGTGAATATCTCGAGCGGTGTAATCACAGGGGCCTCTCTGCTGGCCAGATGTTCAGGGTATCCATGCAGGCACGGCTGAATTTGATGCCGCGGCAACTGAGCTTTTCTGTGGTTCCTTAGCAGGATGATTGGCTGCTAGACAGCGCCAACAGTGATCTGTGACATTCTAGAACAGTGTAATTCTCAGAAAGATCGAATCAAAATAGGTTCAGGTTGCTAAAAAGCGAGAAGGATTCGTTTTGATTCTCAACCTTTCAACTTCCGAGTGTTCAATAAACTGTGTTCGTTTTGGGCCCGCGCCGGTGCGCTGCTCCAGAACTCAGTGGGATTCAGACCATGACGGTGATGAGAGTAATAAAATAAATAGTCATTTCGGTGGTTAACAACAATTACAATCAAACACACTATTGAACACAATATACACACACTGCTGCGAAAGCTTGCCATGAACCACAAACATGATATTGCAAAGAACAATTACTTTTGGTTTATTTTGACTTGAATCAGGTTTAAACGCTTGGAAAAAAGGCTACCAAAATGTTGTTTTATAATTTATTGATCAAATGAACAGACGTGATGTATTCATACAATGTAAAGCAGCATATGACAGCATTTACAACTACCCATTGGAAGTTATAGTGTTAACCAGTTGTCAGATGTTGGGACTTTGAATGTCTTGTTAGTTTCTGTAATTTGACCTTCGGTGTTTGGAGAAGAGATGAAATAATGAATGTCCAATTCATGTAGTCCAATTTTTCAGCAATCTATTTACAGAACATCGGGCGGGTCTGTAAAGCTGTAAAGCAAAAAATGTAAAGCAACACCAGAGTCCATATGGGATCACTTTAAGAATGACATTTTAATGTTGACCAAAGATTGAATATTTAATCCACATGTAGATGCCATAGAAGATTTCACACCAGTGTATCATAAATCTTTAACTGGAGGACTACAACTAACATTTTATGTCATTCTTTAAAATTAAATAGCATAGAATTACCCCTATACACAAATAAAATAAATAAATATAGGCTTTCAACTTATCAGGATGTTAGAGGGATACTCCACCCCAAAATTCCTCAAGATGTTATAATCTTGTATACACGTCTTTGTTTTGCTAGACACAAAGAGAGATAGTTGGAGGAATGTTAGCAATTGAAAGTTCTGGGGCATTTTTAATAAAATAAATTGGTTTCTTTTAATTCTTTCAAATATATTCTTTTGAAGAAATTTGAAAATATGATAAATTGTATTATCTGGTACGCTTTTATTGTCAATATTGACACAGAAATATAAATTACAAAATGTTTTCAAATATTTCTGTGTCTAACAAAACAAAGAAATGTATGCACATTTGAAACAAATTGAGGGTGGGTGAATCATGAGAGAATTTAATTATTTGTTCATAAATACACACATAAATGAAACCAGAATTAATGGTGTTGAGAAGTACTCATAAAGCAGTAAAGAATAGAAAATTATTTGAATAACAAATACACAAATTATTAACAAATGGGCATTACTTACTGTGCGTGTGCGTGTGTGTGAGAGAGAGAGTGAGAGAGAGAGAGAGAGAGAGAGAGAGAGAGAGAGAGAGAGAGAGAGAGAGAGAGAGAGAGAGAGAGAGAGAGAGAGAGAGAGAGAGAGAGAGAGAGAGAATAATTTAGACATTGAGATGCCAGACATTACTTATAAATATTTAGAATGGGCAAATTTCCCAAAGGAGCCTATAAACACTATTCAGGAATTTTTGTTGGAACTGTAAAAGCTTTTTATAATGTTTACACTACTGCACTGTGGATTATAGATTTTTTTAAATGGAAAATAAAACTTAATAACAAGATTAACATTTTGAATAAAACCTCTGAAATGATGCTTTAGTTATGATCTTCAATCACCATTATGCACCAAAAGCGCAAAATTAAACAAATTAAAGATGTATAGTCATTCCTAAATGTCACAACCTACAGATGGTAATAAAAATCTATTACAGATGCTCAAATAGTGAACACTGAATATCATGAGTACCCAGTCAGTACTACGCATAATGGCCATATAGTCAGTATCATGCTGGATCTAGTCAGCTTTGGTCAGTTTGGGCTTTTAGTACATTTAAGTAGTTCTTAGTTCATCTGCTTGGTATGTAATTTTAGTACAGTAAATTTATCTAAAAGACCTGCGTCTGGCTCAGACTCCAGACTGATTTGAAATGATCTTTATTTAGATATGTTATTTTGAGTCTTCTAAAAAAATGTTTGTGTGTTTGTGTGTACGAAACTGTGTGTTTCTGAGGAAGAGTGTGTGGTAAGACATTACTTTTTGCTGGGATGCCACGTGGGCGATTCTAAGACGAGCCACATCTCGCATACAGTCTCTCTCTCTCTCTCTCTCTCTCTCTCTCTCTCTCTCTCTCTCTCTCTCTCTCTCTCTCTCTCTCTCTCTCTCTCTCTCTCTCTCTCTCTCTCTCTCTCTCTCTCTGTCTCTCTCTCGCTCATAAACACACGCACACAGATATAGAGAACTGTGATTTTTCTTTATGTTCTCCAACTGACATGGGTGGAATCTTACATTCTCTCTTGCTCTATGTTGTTAACACAGCTGTGTAAAATAGGCTGGAACTGAAGCGTAATGTGGACAGCTGCTCTTCCCCTACAAATCTAATGAGAGAACACACACACACACACACACACACACACACACACACACACATAAAAACTCACACATAGGCTTCCAAATGCACACATGCATTCAGATTCCCTCTCTGTCTTATTCATAATTCGTAATTGGCTGTAATTTTTCAGGTAAACTTCATGACATGATAGAAAGCCAATAGTTAATCAATAACTCATTTGGGAAATACCAGTCTGTGGTTATTAAATAAAAGCTTAATACTGTAATGATACCTTGTGTTACTTTTAAAGTGCCCCAGTTCAATCAATCAGCAAACACGCACACACACCGAGGAGAACAGATGAACGCGCTGGATTTGATTTAGAAACCACAGCATGAATGCAGAGGAAAGGAATCTGAATTTCTCTCTCTCCGTCTCTCTCTCTCTTCTGTCTGTCTGCTGTTGAATTGTCCTTAGTCATTATGGATTTAAACAAAATTAAACAAGAGAATAAAGAAGCATAAACACAAATAGGAGAAAGCAAATAAAGCATGCTGACTGTCTCAGTCTGAGCTATGAACTTCATAATTCAAAGAAACCTGTGTTTTTTCTGTAAAATAAAATCAACAATCCTCAGGTTCCTGGTGAAATATCCATATCACATTATCCTCATGTGAAAGTCTGTTTTACAAAGAAAATGTTTGAGTTATTTGAGAAGGTAAACATGGTTCATTTCTGGGTGGCTCACATAAGTCATCTCTCTAACTAACGGAACATTCAATGAACGTTAAGGTACAAAATTTAAGGTACAAGTCAAATTACATTTGAGCAATTCCAGCGTTATGGGCGTGACATTTTGCGGTATGGATGTGACATTAAAAGAACAGGGTTTTTGGGAGACAGCAAACTTCATTTATGTGGATTAAAGTACACAAACCAGAAGCAATTATAAATTGGACAAATGGACTTTACAGGATATAAACTAATTAATATATTTACATTTTCATTAATATATTTTGATTGTAATGCTATAAAAACTCAAAGACTTCTTGTGGGTATCTGAGACACCAAATGTTGACATCTGTGCTATAAGTAAGGTAAAATCCTTTGGTAATAACTCAACATTTTCATGGGATTGCCCATTTGCATAAAATAAAGAAGTAAAATATAAAGAGTTATGTTTGTTTATATTTTGCTTTATTCTTATCATTTTATATTTGATTCCTTTATATTGAGTTTATTTTAAAATATTCTTTAAATTTAATTGATTTTGTTGTCTATAGCTGTGTGCCTGTCTAAGTATCTGTCTTATCTTTTTAGGTATTTTTAAAAATAGCAACAGAATGACAGTTATTTAATTTATGAAACTTTTGATGCTTATTCTTAGACTTCCAGGATATCCGTTATTTGCATAATGTCTGGGGAATGTTTTCAATGTTTTCCTGCTGTCGTGTGTGTGTGCGCACGCGCGCGGGCAGATAAACTGTTTATCTAAGTTTATCCTCTGTACAGGAAGCCTTTTATCTTAAAGGGGTTATATGGTGCGATTTAATTTTTTCCTGTTGCTTTGGTTTGCTACAAGTTGCCTATCATGTATAAGACACTTAAAATAGTAAAAATCAAGTGTAAAAAGACTTTACGTATTAATCCGTTATGTTGGATAACCTCAGAGTAGGCCCCGGGCACACACATATAAATGTTGCACCAGCACGCACGATTTATCAAAGCTCATTTTGAAGCTTTAACATTGTATGTGTTTGTAAGTAAAAAAAGAAAATCTGACTTCAAACTCAAATATTTTCATTAGAATTCACCAAAAATAGTATGTATATATTACAAATATATATTTGTTAAATAAATACTTACTTTGTTCTTTACATGTACTTTTTACATTTTTTATAAATTTTTTGAGAAACTAAGTGTTGTATTATTTTTTAATAAATCTTTTTAATATTTTCCACTTAAAAGATTTATTTAATCATTCATAAGATTGTATCTGTTAAATATGACTGTTTTTTATCTTTACTAAGCCATATGACAGTTTGTAAAAAAAATGTTTAGAACAGATGACTGAGAGTAATTCTTTAATTCACCGTTAGTGGATGCTATAAATTCCACACTGCAGGTTTAAGAATATCATTTAAATACTAGGCCAGTGGGAAATTCCTCGTGGCAACTTTAGACGATCCACAGGTGAGAATATAGATTCCCTGGATTTGCCTTAAGTATTCATAAATACGTTGAATAAAAATGTTATAGCATGTATAGTTATCATCCAGATTTCACAGTCTTATGAACAGTGCAGTTCAAATATGCACAATGCACACGGCAATCCAAAAAGGCATAAAACACTCTCTTACTGAGACGAAACGGTTATTTTCCCGCTGAGAGGATTTTTGGTCCGCTGTGTGTAAGGTGATTCCCTAATGCATAGCCAGCAGTGAGAGTGTGTGTGTCTGCGTGTATAATTCCTGACAGGAAATTGTTCTCTGTGGAAATGAAACCACTCTAACGCCGCTCTCGGTGTGGAATGTGAGGCTTATGGAAGACTTCCTCCCCGGTCTCTCTTGCTCTGCACCCCACTGTGGACATGTGCACAAGTATGTGTGTCTTTGTGAGCGATGCGTCCCGCAGAGAAATGTTGGAGATCTTCATTGTCTGTCGCCTGTATGCTTGGCTGAGTTTGTTTGGGAGTCGAGGAGTGATGAGCATTATAAAATGTTATCGGCTTGATTCATGAATATTAATAAGGTGACATCATGTTAAGCCAGCAGTCTTTGCTGAAAGGTGTGCAAGCTATAGCATATTACAGATTACCACACGAATGCGAACGGATGGCGGAAGCGCTGCTGTTTCATGCCAGTTTTTCTATTTCCTTTTATGTGCAATATTCACGTGCAAGCCAAAGCTTTTATATAATGTATTGATTATTTTCCAGAAAGCAAGTTGATGAACTTTTGTCACAAGTGGGCAGATACTTCCCCCTTAGTTATAATAGTTGCTATACCCCGTGTCTGTGTATACGTTTATGTCTGAGTATTAAGCTGTCAGCAGTAATACATTAAGGTATAGCAATTTACTTTGTGTTTATATAGAATGAGCATGTGTGTGCGTGACCCCTCTGGTCGCTTCGGTGTTGTGGTAACACCCTGTGGAGCGTAGTGAAGTTTATGGGCCATGCTTAAGAAAAATACTCCTATATTACAGCCTCTGAAGATTGACAGGTGATGTGATATGACTGTGTGTGTGCTAATATAATTGTTCAAAGAAGTGAAACTATGCACTTCTCTCTGACCACATGTTTGTGTTGGCCAGTTTAAATGACTCCCTTGAGACACTTATATCCTGTGTGACTGAAGTTTACTCATCTGAGCCGTGAGGAGAGAACAATTTAGTGCTGTTATTTCGGAGGGAAGAGCAATTTCATGAAAAGGCTCATTCTTGATTAGGTTTTCTTTAACATTTGTATCGGTTGGTTTATCCTCCTGTTTCACGGGGCCACGAGAGGTTAGGCAGACATATCCACACAAGCCCTCCTCGGCAGTCATCCACGGTGAGCTTGGGATTTCTTGTAGGGCTTAAGAGAGAATATTGCGTCACAGAGGCGGCATGATTAATAGTGGTGCTTTTTGAAGGGATGGGTTTGAGTGTTACCCTCAACATGTCTTAGTTGGTTTTTCTCTATAATTGTCAAATGCATGAATGAAATATAGAAGAATATGATCAAAAGTGAGAAATGTAGATAGATACAGTAAGAGACATTTTAATTGGACTACAGTATTTTAACACATTATGGGATTGCATTCACCATATTATGATACATAAAAAATGTGCTACTTTTTAGAAACAGGCTTTTCATCAAGACCTACTTTGTGCCTGTAAAGTAGTAACGGATCTGTTCATTTAGATGTATATGACTCATTCTTCTGTGGAACAAGAGAAAAGATATTTTGAGAAATGTTTAAGTGGGTTTTTGCAAGTTGGAGTCAATTGGGGTGATGTTGTTTAGTTCTTTTTTTCAAAATATCCTCAAGTGTGTCCTGAAAAAGAAAAAGTCATACAGGGTTAAAGGATTAATCACATCCGAATTAGAGATATTCTGTTTACATAATATGTTTGTGTACGTTTTTCCTTTATGTTGCATTCATTAACATAAACACATACATGTGTGTATTTAAGAAAAATACAAACTGTTGAATTCAATAAATGTTTATACACTGTCAGAAAAAAGGTTCCAAAATTGTACTTTTTCTGTCACTGGAGTGGGACCCCTGATGGTTGTACCTTTTGCGTTATACAATAAATTAATGGTTGTAGAGACCTGGGTACCATTGAAGTATTTGGGGTACAAAACCTATAACTGTACCTTTAGGGTACAAAATACTGTAGGTTCTCTGGGTGCAATAATGCATCTATTAAGGTACATCATTATCTTTTCTATACCAAGAGGTACAAACCTTAGGTTACCAACCTAGTGACAGAAAAAGAACAATTCTGACAGTGTATGTCATTTCATTATATACAAATTTAAATATATACTATGATAGAACACCAAACGTAGGTCTTGAAAATCCGTATGGAGATCTTTCAGTGTTTTTGAAGGGTTTTTAGGCTGCGCGTGAATACACAATTGAAACCATTGTGATAGACACATTAGATTTAAAAGTTTCACAAGACATCCAGTATTTACAAAGGTTAATGATCATTTTAAGCACCACCCCCAAACCCACGGTGTGCGGGGTCGGACCTGTTTGAAACAGTGCCTAGAGTTTTTGTGATCCCACACCATTAGACCGCCACAACCCAGAGCTTTAAAACAGCTGTTTGCTTTCTGCCAAAGTAACAATGTTGTCATAAAGCCTAATTCCTGAGTTGTGTTTTATTAGCGGTCAGCAAGACAGTTAACATCTTTGTTCCCGTGGAAACCATCGAAACAGGGGGTGTGGCTTTAGCCAAATCGTAAAGAGAGCACAAAAATAAAGACAATATCATGCAGGGTTATGCGAGTTTTCTTTGGCTGTCGTGGTCAGCACTTGCTGAGAGCGGTGAGCCCCTACATACATCTCTTTCTCTGTCTCTCTTTCTTTCTCACCGTCCCTCCTTTTCCTGTCAGCTCCTCTCATCATGATCCCGGTGTTTTGCCCATCCAAACACATAAAGTCCCTGTACAAACAGAAGTTATGGCAGACAAAGTCTATGGTCCTGCAAATGAATGAGGGTTGTATGCGTGCACGTCTATCCACGTGTTCACTTTCATGGTGGACTCCGACAGATTAATGTTGTTTTCCCGAAGTAAATAGACATTTTTGTTTGACAAAGACAAAATAGATTGCTCCAAATGTTTGATTTTATAATATTATCAAAGGCCCACAGAAAAGATTTAAGGCCACATTTAAAACTGACCAATAAAACATGTCACTCTTCAATAATAAGATACTGTACAAACTGGAACGAGAGAGATGTTCTTATTTTAAAAGATTTCAATGTCTGCAGGAGACCGGACGGGGAGTGATTATATCACTGTCCCACCACTGAGTTTTGAAATGCTTGCAGGATCGTGTGTGTATGTCACATATGTTCGCAATAACTCTGTGGCAAAGCAAACAGTCTAAAGCCTCTCATGCTCCGTGAAATCTCACCCCCATTTCTCAGGCATGCTCGGGCCACCTCAGGCTCTGTGAGGACCCTTAGGGGCCTCCGACCAAAGCAACATACACACATACACATAAACACACACTCTCGTGGCTTTGATCCGCTAGTTCGCATTATGAATGTGGAGGGGAGCCAGTGGCCGGTGGCTTAGAGCCGGAATGAATCTGTCCAGAGTCCAGTTTCTCTGAGCTGAATTGTGTTGGCAGGAAAATGAACACATGCATGAATGAATACAGTGAACTGAGGTGATTCTTCCTTTATGAACTAAATCCGGCCAAGTGTTTTGTGTGACATCAATGCGTTTCTGCATCTATCCCTTGTAATGATCCATTCATCCATCTTACCTTCCTTCATTTCTTTCTCCACTTTTCCTGTTCTCGTCCATCCTTCAGTCCACCCATCTATCCCCTGATATTCCCCGGTTATTGCGCACGTTTTCAGAAGCAGAATTTAGTTCATTAATGTTGATTTATAACAAGAATGATAATGTGCTGTGTAATATTTGTTCTTGCCCGTTTAGACATCAGAGAGAGAGGGAGAGAAGGGGGCTGCTTGCTTTGTTAACTCATACGCCTGAAGGCAGTTTTTCACAGCTACACTGAACACTAAAGCTGTTACCGAACAAGGAACCAGAGAGTGAGAGAGAGAGAGAGAGAGAGAGAGAGAGAGAGAGAGAGAGAGAGAGAGAGAGAGAGAGAGAGAGAGAGAGAGAGAGAGAGAGAGAGAGAGAGAGAGAGAAGTTATCATATTAAAATGATCTGCATTTTTCATCAGCTGCTAATAAATGCATAGATGTCTTCCTCTGTGTGTCAGGGTTGCGCTCTCTTCAGAACGGAGTTGAGGATTTTAATCTCAGTTCAACAGCGGTCAGGATGCATCGAAATTTCATTTGAAAGGGCAATTAAACTGTTATTAAAATCAAATGGCTTCATATAACTTACATAAGTGTACTAACAACATTACAGTGTTACTGAACACTCTCATTATGTTATAAAATCTTATCATTATATTTAACCTTAATAATTACCTTTATACAGTATTTACAGATGGCGGTGGATGAACGTATCGTTTCCAGAATGCTGTAATTTACCTAGTTCATGAACAAAACATTAAATATACAGCAGGACTATGGCTTTCCTATATCTATCAGTCATGCTCATATTCCATTCCATTCTTTTCTATTCTATTCTGTCCTATTCTATTCTTAGATATAATATTATATTAATCAGTATTTATCTGACACTAGCCTGGTCAAAAGTTAATGTCGGGCCATTGTTAATTTCTAGTGACTAGTTAAACTGTAAAAATGTGTATATTGTCAATTATTTTTAATTTGTTTTAATATTTTTTGTAAAAATGTAAACTACTAAAATACTCAAAGAATTCTTTGTGTAGTTTCACAGAAGTTGTTTTTGATTTGGTTTGAAACAGCCTATATTTTGTTATTTCACTAACATATATTATATTTTATTTTTTATATTATATTATATTATATTATATAATGTTATATTATATTATATTATATTGTATTATGTTATATTATATTATATTATTTTATATTGTATTATATTATATCATAATATATTATTTTATCTTATATTATATTACATTACATTACATTATTTTATTTTATATTGTATTAAATTATATTATATTATAATATATTATTTTATTTTATTTATCTTATATTATATTACATTACATTACATTATTTTATATTGTATCAATATTATATTATATTGTATTATTTTATATTGTATTATATTATACTATAATATATTATTTTATCTTATATTATATTACATAACATTACATTACATTATTTTATATTGTATTGTATTGTATTGTATTGTATTATGTTATATTATATCATATCATATCATATCATATCACTTAATTTTTCAAAAGATAGAATATATACAGGGGGTTTTAAGATAAAACCTTGCCAAACCATGCGGTGCATGTACAAGCAGTTACTTATCATGCATAACATTTTTGGTACAGCACATCCATTTCAATATCTCATCTTCTCCAGCGATTCCATCAATCTGTACATGCAGTGATGAATCGGAGGACGTACAGTCGGGTTTTCTCATCGCTGAGGTTCGGAATGTTTGTGTCTTAGAGCGTTGAGACTAATCTTGGATCGGATCACAGCAGAGCTTAATTGAATCATTTATGGACACACAGCTGGGGAAACAGATCTAAATAGCAGGCCTCAGAGCAGCAAGTGGAGAGAGATTCTCATCTGCAGGTTAAACCTTCTGCCAACAGGGTTCAGATTAGTCAGAGATCTCTATCTCTCCCTCCCTAAACCTATCAGCTTTACACCTTCCCAAGTGGCTGGGTCTCCTCATGTGTGTGCAAATGTGCAAGTGTGGAACACAATCAGATTGTAAACAGGAGCATAAGCCTCTTTATTAAAAATACATGGGAAATGTGAAGAAAGCCTGTATGGTGCGGTAGCTGTCATCAGCGTCCTGGCAAGAAGAAGATTGAGAGAGAGAGAGCGTGAGTGACAGAAGACACACACTTGGATGCCCAGACAATTGCAAAAGGAAAAGGAACAAGATGGAGAGGGAAAATATGGCAGGGAAAAGGGCAAATGGAGGGTGGATGGATAAAAAACGAAAATCAGATACATACTCAAACGCACACCATACCATATCTTAGTTTAACATCAGGCCAAGAGGAGATGGAGAAATTGAATTGGATAGGCCTTGAGTGACTCCGTCAGTAATTACCATTCGACTAAGCCAACACACACATGCATACACACATTCAGTACACACACAGATTGTTTTTTGTAAACATTCCAGTTTAGATTAGAGATTTTCCTCACATGTGGTTTCGATCAGTTGAAAGACAAAGATGAATCAAACATATACTGCAAACTATGCTCTATAGATTATAAAAAAGTGTAAAAGTGTAACTTATAGAGTGTGGTGACAGAATTTATCTGCTGTCATATCCACTCTCAAGTTTGTCATGCGCATATGTACCATCAGATTTTAAAGCAAAGGAAAATGCAATTTAAACTTTTTATGTAAATGAGTTCATGTACAATTTAAATGTGGTTAGATATATAAATTGATTTGCAGATAAATTTTTTGCAGTCGTTGTGTAACCACGTAACCTCATGTCATTCAAAATTGCAGAATTATTGCTTGAGAAATTTGTCTCTTAGAGAGACGGTTGAACATGTTACCAGAAGGTTGCTGGTTCGATTCTCAATCCTGCAGGCTTTGCCCTTGAGCAAGGTATCTTATCCCCGATTGTTCTGAAGGAATAGAAATAAATTCTCAATGATTCAATATTTTTTTGTTTACAGATACTCACAAAACACAAAAATATTATAATATGAAATTCTACCCTCATGTTGTGTCAGTCTAAGTTATTTCAAATATCCCTTTATTAAATAAGATATTTAAAAAAAATGGGAACTGATCAATGATGGTACCAATTCACTTCTACCGGATAGACACAAAACCAGGCTATTTTATTTCAGACAATAATGTATGATGTGTATGTTACAGGTGTTATAAGCACACGGAGCATATTTATTCTAGAGAGCTGGATGATTTTTTGGTCTATTTCCCAAAAGTGAAATAATTAAATCCCTTTAAGTAGTTTTCTCAATATTTAGTATTCATTTGAAACATACATTTGAACTCAAAGGCAAACATATTAAATACCAGCCGCAAATTGAGTCTTTGAGCATGTTTCTAGAGGTAGCTTCCTGGGTTAAGTGAAACCATTGGATAGAAGTTTGTGCTTCTTTTTTTGTTCTGTGACACAAACAGATCTCAACAATCTGTCGTTCCTTTTCAATGGTGTTTACTTCATCTCCAGCGGAATCCGATTTGTGTCCTGATGCAAGCGAATCAAACAAACATTCCGCACATCATCTCGAACATATACAGAGAGAAAGGGCCTTGAAACTTCCACAAGTAAACTTCTATTTTACACCCTTCCTGGCAAATAATTGAAGCCAAAAACGTTGCGAAACAAAAGATGAAAAGGAGAAGAAAACAATCTGATAGACAACCCTCAGTTTTATTTCATGTCTGTGAAAGGCAGTGAGTTTTCTTGCCAGGCTTTGTGTTAACACTGATGCGTGGAGAAGGTTTCCTGTGTGTGTTATTGTATTTTGCGTCCTGAAGACTCCGCTAAACTTGTGCCAGCTCTAATGTTGTTTTTGGAGAAGAGTAAGAGCATTAATTTACTATGTGCAAATAATGTGATCATCTAAACTACTGTTTCCCAGCTACACAATTAAAGCCATATGGAAAGAACAAAGCTCATTTAAATGCCGTCTCTCTCGCAACTCTTAGAACTCTTAGATCATATGACCTCCCACTCTTTCTTCTCATATACATGCGGCATAAAAGCATGGCAGGCTTCTCTGCAGTTGTTGTTTTCTGCTGTCAGGAATACTAAATTTCAACCACCGTGTTTTCTCTCCCTAACAGACGGAAATGAGAAGAAAGGAGAGAAAGTCACATTCTTCAGACAGCATTAGGACTTCGGCTGTGCTGAAGGATGTAAGGGGTTGCATGTCGGAGCAGCGATGAACGGTAGCATCAGCCCCGGGCTAGTGCTAAATAGGTCAAAAGTGACGTATCGCAAATATTTTGGCAGGAATAAATGTGCGAAAACTTGCCAGGTGAATTTAATCAGCGAAGAGGATCAGTACTTTGTGTCATTTTAAACATCTTGAACAGATTGTAACCATGACACGACACCACTCATAAAAGTAGAGCAATGTGATTCTTTTGGGAAAGTGAAGAAACGGTTAAATTAGCTGAAGACCAGTACACCACAAAAGTTTCCTATTCGAAATGAAAAATTAAGATTCAGAATAAGTAGAAACAGACGTTTTCTTATAAAAACGGTAATAAACAGATGTGTGAAAATTACGCTGCGGTAACACTGTAAAAATTGTACTTTACCAAAAGTGCAAAGGCCGGATTTACTAAAGTGGACGAATTACTGTGAGAGAGCAATTTGATAAAAGTGCAGATGGGAGTGGAAATTTCCGTATGTGATTCCCTGACAATACGCACATTGTGTTTTACAGAACACACAAGAAGATATTTTGAAGAAAGATAATAACCAAACAGCACTGGCATCCAATTAATTCTACTGTAAGAAGATATTAAAGGAAGAAGGTCATACAGGTTTGAAATGACAAGAGGGTGAGAGAATGATGACAACATTTTCATTTGTGGGCTGATTTTAATCACTTAAATTAGTATGATCTTGTCATCTTTTTAGTTGAGAATCCCAATTTATAGAAACATCTTACGAAGAATGCTTTTAGGACACTGATCATTGTTTCTTTTTTATTTATCACACTCACTGCAGTTTGTTAGGATATACTCTTTGTAAAAATGTCTTAAAATGTGCTACTATATGAATAAAATGTTACTCTTCAGGTTTATTCAACCAACATTGCTCTCATTACAGCTCATTATCACATATTATTTATCTATCAAAGTTTTAATGTTTTCTTTGTACTTTTGCCGCTTTAGCTGGTTTCATAGTTGGTTCAATGTGGAATAGCAGATTATAGATGTTCCATCTTCCATGGCCATCATCCAAACACCGGAAACTGGATGTGATCGGCTTAAGCACTTCAGCTCAACTTTCATTGCGTCTCTTTGCTAAATGGACAGAGACCTGTAAATGAGGACTACATTCAAAATGTTTAGGAATGAAGTGTGATTTTTTAATTGAGAGAATTTGTTTTCGACTTTTCTCGAGCAAAGTACAAATCGTAATGCTTAATTACGGTAATGAAGTACAACTGTTCGATAGCATCACACAACTGGCGAGGAAAAAATAAAACATTTATTTAATCGACTTCAACACAGGTAGCTGAGCAAACATAAAATATGTTTTACGATAATCTTCAGTGAGAAGACCATTGAGGTAAAAAGCTTATTTTAAAGTGTCTGAATAAAATAACCATCACCATTAACAAAACACCAAGCACAAACTGAAGACATCAAGTACATGGTGCTTGTAATACAGTCCAGTGTGGAATTTACCTTTCTTTCTTACAGGGGGATTAACTTGTAATCCCCAGTTTTGACCCCTAACCTAAAGACCTTGACCGGCTAACCAAGCAGATAACGGCTGTAAAATGTAACTCATCTTTAAAGGGCAGCAACATTGTCCAGAGTAGCATCAAAGCATGCTTTTTCTTCAGATTGGGTTCTCAGAAAAGTACTTTTGTAGCTTAATCAAAGGAATTATACAGAAACGTGAATCATTTTCATGAGTTAGACAATATAGAAAAACAAATAATGTTTTTACTCTTCTACCCCTGAGGATAGGGCACTCACAGGGTGAGCTTATCTCATTTAAATCCACTTATTAGCGGTGTACACACACACGTGCACGCACACACATTAAGCTCCATTATTCAGACTGAGTGTCTGGACAAAAAGATCAATGGATCAACATGATGAACCTCATCACTCCATACTTTCATCTCTTTGCTCTCTCTGTCTCTACTATCCTTTTATCCTCCAACTCTGCATTTTCTCATGCCGTCCATCTTTTTTGTTCCCTCTTAATGCTCTTTATTGTCCACATCCTACTCAATTCTTTCCAGGCGTCTCTCTCCCTTTTGCTTGACCTTTTCTCTGCTGTTTAATGGCGGCTCAGAATTCACAGTCTGGCCATGTGGGCTATGAGATAGAGCCAGTGGAACACACACACACACACACACACACACACACACACACACACACACACACACACACACACACACATTCATTCATGATTACTGCTGAAGAGACTTTTGTTGTGTCAGATAAACTAATCCAGATTGAATCACAAAAGAAATGTTGGGAAGGAATGTGTTATGATTCCAAACCTGTCACTAAATAAGTTCAGTGAGGAAATCTAACTGACATTTTAGTTTAGAAAGTTCAACTCGAGTGTGTGTGTCTATATGTGTTTGTGCATGGGTCATTTTTTGGGAATGTCCTTGTTTAAATATTACAGCATGTTGGAAACTCGCTTGTGTTTTGCTTTAAATTTACCAAATAAAATAAAAAGTCAATATAAAAAAAATAAACATTTATTTATTTGATGTAATCTTTAAAAAATATTAAAAAGATATTTTCAGTGGAAATGACTAAAATAATTGAGAACAGTTCATCCAACAGTTGATTTCTCTAACATGTACACATATTTATGTAATGAAAGAAATTATTTATTTAAAATAACATATTTAACACATTTAACCACCACTCACCCCTATACACAATACTTAAACAAAACATTTTGGTAAAGTATACTTTAAAAACTAGAAATTGGGCCAATTTTGTCCCACACAAAAAAATTATGGTTGTTGGATTTACTTGTTGTTGGAATGTTATCATGTAAATCGGTTCCAAAAGATTGATGTAAAAAGTTATTTTAACATAATTTCTGTTGAATTTCAAAGAAAATCTGTGCTGGGACAGCATAACTTTATTATGAGCATCGGTTTCACATGATTAAACAAAGTTAATCCAACAGCCCATTTTTTCAGTGCACGCAATACTAGTACACTAGCAAGTACTCTACTAACATACAAATAGTGGCATTCTCACTAAATAAAGTATACTTTTGCAAATACTTGGCCTTTATTCAAGTATCTTATAAAAACTTCAAGGATACTTTCTTTTTCCCAAGGGTTACAATGTCATGGTTTGTGTTAGGGTTACAATCAATTCTAATGTATTAGTATTACAGATCCTTATTAGTGTGTGTGTGTGTGTGTGTGTGTGTGTGTGTGTGTGTGTGTGTGTGTGTGTGTGTGTGTGTGTGTGTGTGTGTGTGTGTGTGTGTGTGTGTGTGTGTGTGTGTGTGTGTGTGTGTGTGTGTCTGCGTGTATGAATGTGTGCAATAGTGTGATTTTTTTCCCCCTACTCCAAGCATTTGTCAGCATGAGTGTTTCAATATGGCAAGTGTGTGTATGAGTGTGTGTATTAGTGTTTGTGTGTATAATTGGGGTAATTTCTTTATTACGCTAATAAATCACTCAGTAAACGGCATGTCCAAAATGTCACTGTTTAGTGTCTATTTGTCCCCTCAAACCTCTCCCCCACCTCTGTGTTTCTTCACTCCTCTTTCTCCACCTGTGAAACCCACTGACATCTGTTCCTCAAAAACTAAACTCTCACTGATGTCCTGTACTAAATCATTAGCAAGCAGCTCTGATCAACAGAGTTTGTTCCGCAAACACAGAAAATTTCTGCCTGAACATTTTTTTTTCAATGTGTGTGTGGGTTTGTGTGCGTTAACTTTAGTCTTGACATTGGCCTTTAAAACTTCTTAAGAAGTATTAAACTCACTTTCTTTAGCTTAGGGGAATAATCTACATCAATATCTTGACTTGGACAGATTAAGTGAAGTTTGGGTGACCCCTCTAGCACAAAAGAAGTTAATAAACACAAGTCTATTCGATGCAGCATTTGGGCCCTTTTTCCTTGATCTCGCTTTCTATGATGCTGAATTTGGGTTCATTTTAGCTTATTATTGGAGACATAAAACCTCATAAACGTTCAGGATTTATTAAATTCTTTTCTTAAATGAGGTTTTGTTTCTGAAGTTCTGCATTTTTTTTTACATTTAAAAAAACTTAAATTTGATGTGCTGCCTGAGTAATCTCTTGCAAATAATGTCCACTGTTATTGTAGTAAATATCTCAGTTGTTTCTGTGTTGTAATAACAGTGTAATGCAAAAACAAGACCTAACAAGCCAGAAAAATGACAGATTGCACGTGAGACTGAATGTTAAGAGTGAAATGAGACCAAATGTGTGAATGTCATGTTGTATTCCGCCTGAAAGAAAAAGAACATTCCTGAGATGCTCTCTCTCTCTCTCTCTCTCTCTCTCTCTCTCTCTCTCTCTCTCTCTCTCTCTCTCTCTCTCTCTCTCTCTCTCTCTCTCTCTCTCTCTCTCTCTCTCTCTCTCTCTCTCTCTCTCTCTGTCTCTCTCTGTCTGTCTGTCTGTCTCTCTCTCTCTCTCTCTCTCTCTCTCTCTCTCTCTCTCTCTCCCTCTCTCTTTCTCTCTGTCTCCCTGTGTATCTGTTTTATGAGGTGAGACCTCATAGATGGGGTGAGCAGGCAAATGCCAAATCAGAAGAGAGAGAATGAAAAAAACATCATTTATATTCACAAAGGAATGGAGATGCAGATAATTCTAGGCATGCATGCTTGGCAAAAGAAACATGGAGAAACAGCCTAAATGGGCTCCGTTTATCATCTTAAGCTAAGTGGAATAGAGAGAAAGTACATCATTATATCTGGCATCACATCTACAGCGCTTTTATATAGACTGGAACACAATCTGTTGATAACGCCTACTATTGTAGCTCTTTGGGCTTCTGCATGTACAGCAATTCAATGACTCAACTTGTAAACTTTGTTGAAGTAGAAATACTGTCTAGCTTTCTGCACTTCATTCTACATATCTTTAGTTAGATGAAGGCTTAAAACATTTATTGTAAGATGTGATAAAAGTGAGGAATTAAGCAAAAATGTGTACAGTATGCAACCCTTGAAAAGTTATAAGACTGTTTCAGAGATCATTTTCTTTGTTCAGGTAAATGGATTATTTTTGCTTTGTTCTGTAAACTTTTTATAAACTTATACATTTAAGTTTTCTTACAAATTTCATACAAAAATACTATTGATAACTGTAGAAATATTGCAAAATTACAGAAAATATGTTTTTTTATTATTTAAATCTCAAATACTGCTAAAAAATCAAGTTCATATTCACTTTTATAGAATACAACGGTATATTTGTTTATGGGTCATATTATATTGATAACTGTCATGATATTAAATTCAAAGAACACATAAGTAAAATGTCTTCTTCATAGTTTCAAACAACAAGCTTATCCTTACTTGTTCAAAACGTAATATATAAAATAATATAACTTGCTGGTACATGCTTTTAATGTTCATATTTTTATTATTTTTATGCCTCAACCCTTTTTTGTCTTTGACCAACAAATATAGGAAAAGTAGCAAAGTACTTTTATTTAAATTTTCATGCTGTCAGTCTTTCACATTGTTGTAGTATGACCTTATGTCAGTCCTGACGTTTGTTTTGTTAAAGTTCAACAACATCTGCAATGGAACAACCACAATACATCTAAAAATGTGGATTACAAAAAACTTTGAAGTGGTCTCTTCTTTTTTTTTATTCTGTAGCTATATCTATACATTGTACTTTTTTGAAAGAAACAATTCAAAAAAACACCAAGCACATTTTGTTTTAAGCTCGAAAAAGAACATTTCCCATGATCTGAGATGGGACTCTTCAGCCGACAATCTCTATAAAAACACATTCATGTCTAAATCAAACACTCAACGGCAAGGCTGTGTGTGTATGTGTGTGTCGTGGTGATAATAGCTCAAATAATAAGTGTTTTGCTTGTGATTTGAGACGATCTTGTTGTCAGGAAAGGCTGATTAAAAGCCCTATTACACTCATTTAGCCATTACCTGACTGTGACCTGTAGATCAGCAACGCACACACACAATTAAATGGTTGGTGAAATATTTCATGGTGAACACTACACAGGAACGTTTAATTAACCTAATTGGTCCTTTCCTTTCACAGTAAAAAAAAATAGACAGTGAGACAAATGACCTTCTTTCTTTCTTTTTTCCTTGTCTGTCTTTTTAACAACCACAGTTCTCTTTATAATTCCCGCCTGTTCTAATCTTTTATATTGTATTAATCCTGTTTTAGTTATTTTCTTATTTTGCAACGAGTTGAGAGCAAACATACGCATACTTCCTCACCCACATTGGTTATGAGACGCACTGGTGCTTATCCACTGACTGAAAGGTGTTTCTCTCCATATATTCCTCTCATTTGATGTTGAGAAAGTCATTTCACACCTGAGGAAGTTCTCTGACAGAAACTCATACACATGCATGTGTGAATTATACATGCCAATGAAAAATGATGTAGAGTTACAAAAGTCGGCCACTGCTGAATACATTAGACTCATAAAATATAAGCATAATGCATCAAGTTCCTTAATGTAAAGATTCGGCATTCTGAATTTACACCACAGGCACATAACGACATTAAATGCGAAAAAAAACGAACCCCAAACTCTGAACAACAACCTAGTGCCCAAACTTTCAGCTTACGTGAGCGACATGACAAAGTAAACCATTATATTCAGTTATTCGGTCGGCACTGGATGCAACAACACAAACGTCTCAATCTGTTGCATTGTCTTTTGTTGCATCGCATTAAGACACAGCGTTCACAACACAAGTTAAACTCTGTTTGAATTCTCTTTATCTAACTCTTTATCTGTTATTGTAACTCTCATGATTGTTCCAAGAAGATCCAGAGGGGTTGTCAGTTTCAGGACATGGACCACGTTTGTGATATCATTATTGTTCCTTTTGTCATAATTTTTTGTCCTCCTCAGTCCTAATCACACAAATGTGAAGCGACGAATGCGTTCCTAAATGACAGAATTTTCATTTTTGAGTCAGCTATCTCTCTTCAAGCTGAGCGGCAATACAACAATGATATTTTCATTTATTCAGATACCCCCCTCCCCTTCACAACCTCTGTTACTCTTTATTGTCTCTTGTTGATGCAGCCATATTAAGCCCGATACTTATCCAGCATCCTAATCACATTTCTCCCTCTCTATTACACACACACACACACACACACACACACGCACACGCACGTACACTCACACACACTCACACACACACTCTGTTCCCTCTTCTGAGAGATGTCATTAAAAACCACTCTTGCGCTACGCAGATTGATCACTAATGAGGTTGGAACGTGGACATAGAAAGATAAACCAGAATTTGTTACGAGGCCCAAACACGTCGCACAAACACGCACACCATTCACACTCCTACACTCACACATGCTCAGACATTACACAACGCTGGCTGGTTGTTGGTTTAGTCCGGGTGGCCTTACAGTCTGGTGTCTGAGGTCCTCTTAGGACAGTAGTAATTTAGTACTTCCACCTGTTTGTTCAGACAGATTTCCGGCAGTCAGACAAATCGATTCTATCTTTTTCCATTTTCTTTTCATTGCTTTTCCGTTTTGACTTTGAACAGACTTTGGCCAAAACTGCAGCTATGCTGGTATGTTTAAAGGAAACATTTGGCTTACTTGAGCAATAAATAAATCCAGCAATAATAAGTTGTCTCTCTGTCTTCAATTTTAGCTGGTGTACATAAATTCACAAATTTTGAGAATGAAAATTATTAAATTAAGGGGATATTATAATAACTAATAACTTTTTTATTTGAAAATGGACTTATATATACACCTTTATATAAATGTTTTTTAAAATAGCAAAACACTCAAGTTCACCAAACTTTTGACCTGTAGTATATATATCATGGAGACATAGTGTCAGTCTGTGCAGTATAAAATATGACGGGTTATTTTTAACCCAGTGTTGGGTCAAAAAAGACTGAACCCAAGTGCTGGGTTGGAAATGAACCTATGCTGGGTTGTTTTAACCCTAAAAATAAGCTGTTGAAATGTCTCAGTATTCAACCGTGCATAAAATACACTTTACTGCAAACATTTCAGCAACACTCTTAAACATAAAGGTGCTTTACGGTCTGCCTGAAACAACACAACATCATCTGAAAGTCAAAGAAGTAAACTGTTACCAATGGATATAATAAACATTCATCAAAAGCAATTGAATTCTTACAAGTATGTTCATGGAATGCTCATAAACGCAAATTTATTAATGTTTCTTTTTCTTTTGACAGATTTGTAAATGCATAGGGGTCTGTTACTCAGGGGACATTTTTTCGGAACATAAGTGGTTCAATATGATTAAGGCATTCAGTTTGTTCCACTTCACCTTCAGTAGGTCAAATTTTAACAATTTCTGGGTTAATTGAACTCAACGTTTAGTTGAAAAAACCATCAAGTGTGGAACATTTTACAAATAAATCAATATTCAGTGAAGGTCTTGATTTCTCATCAAATCTCAAAGGAAAGAGAAATGCATCATTGACGCACATAATGAAAAGCTCCAAGAACAATGTAGGGTACAAAGATCCTTAAAGCCTGTAATGTAGACATCCTTACGCCACATGAAACCAGATATTAATGGCTTTGCCATATTAACTAGATAGAGCTCTGGAGACTTAAGTGGAGAGCTTGTCATCAGCTAGCTAGCAGCTGCAGTTTGCTATTAGACATATGAATATAAAATAACCGACCTTGCTGATTAAATGCTTTTGTCAGAATCTGAACTGCGGAGGTTTTAAGTTTCTTGCGTGAGTATATGTCAGCTATTTTGAAGAAGGAAAGCCTATGGGCCTGAAAACCAAAGCAATTATAAATGTTCCTGTGACTGTGAGTGTGAGAATGTACAATTTGAAGGGACAGGGCATAATACTGACTCACACAGGCCAATTTGATTCTCTTTTCTATTTCTGTCTGCTCTCTCTCTCTTTCTCTCTCTCCTCAAGCTCTCTCTAACCTCATTCGTGAGTCATTTTTTTGAGAGCGGGATAGGGCAGAAGAGGAAGGAATGGTCAAATGCTCTAAGCTTTATCTGCGTGTTTGGTGTTTGCGTAATTCACACACGCTGCATTGTTATGTATTTGTATTCTGCATATGTGTATGTTATTCTTTATCATTTATGAGGGTTTGTATCTGTAATGTGTGTGTGTTGGCCTCTGGTGTTCGGTTCAGACGAAAGCCACTTTAATTCTGTTCCATCAGATCAGGCTGGCATCCCATAGAATCAGTAACCAGGGCAACCTGGTATTCCAGTGCCCCAGGGAGAGAGACTGTGGATGTGTGTGTGTGTGTGTGTGTGTGTGTGTGTGTGTGTGTGTGTGTGTGTGTGTGTGTGTGTGTGTGTGTGTGTGTGTGTGTGTGTGTGTGTGTGTGTTTTGGTAACTGCATGGAGTTGACCAAATGTTTTTAAGCCGTCTTCCAAAAATGGAACACAGGGGAAAATATTTGTGTGTTTTTGCTGCAAGGAGATGCTGACTTAATCTAAAATGATCTAAGTTGTGTTAATTCTGAGTGACCTGTTTCAGTCTCGTGTGTGTGTGTGTTAAAGTGGGTCAGTAGTCAGTTAAAGAGGAAGCGGGTCACTAGCAGACGTCAGCTCTGGATGAGATTACTGAAGAAATCTGTTGGACAACTGTAAGCCTTTTACACAGAGCCCAAACTCTGGGAATTTGAGTTGATCCATAATTCATCTTTTAATGTTACTTTACAGGATAAAATAAGTGCTATTCTGCTTTGATGTGTTTAATATTCATATTTAATCACTCCATAGCTACCAATGAGATTAAAAACATAAAAGAGTACTGTGTGGTTTGCTCTTTGTATCTTTTATGACGCTTTTACATCTGTCACCGTAGTGTTTCTATGCATGTTAAATGATTTTTAAGAATGTAATGACTTCATAGAAGAATACCTATCTGTATTTACCATGAGGTTTGTGGTGAGTCATTATCTTGACATGAGCGGGGCTGGCATGGGTTTTGTTTAAGTGAGAGTACTGAATATGGGCACGGCTGGGACCACAAAGCAGGACTATTTCGAATGAAGTATTGCTTATATTCAGCAGTTTTAAAGAATATATATAGTATAAAGTAATTACGATTCAGACATAATTTGGTTGACTTGTTTGTAGATATTCGGTCTGCCAATGAAAATAGTTCAAAAGAAGCCTAAACACTGACATGTTGCCAGGCAACGCGCAGACTGGAACCAGTAATGTGAATGGAGTGGAGTGACAGCAATTTCCCTCCTGCTAAAACTGTCTTGTAGTTCCTTTTCCATATCCTGCTATCCCTGAGACATCCCAAAAACAAGGCAAAACCGGGTCTGATTTTATGAAACATCTTCCCCACATCTATACTTTGGTCTGTCTGTTCCAATGCTGTTACCAAATGTAAAAGGACTTTATAATCTAAATACAGGACTTCAACTAACCCTTGACTCATTAAATGTTCTGTTAACATTCTTTCAATAATTCTGACACCAAAATATTAAATTAAAAGCAAGATTTTTAAAACGTTGTGAACAAAACCCTTTGGCAGCACATTTGAATTATATTCACTCTGCGTCTTGTGGTAATGCCGCAACAGTCGTCGTATTAGATTAGACAGACCAAAAGCATAAACACATCAAATGTAATTGCGTTATTTGTATTGTGTTCAAGGGCCACGGAGAAGTACACAAGATGTGTTCACTCGCCGTGGGCTGAACACAGTGTGAAAAAATGCTCTGCCTACTACTTGCTTGTTTATTTGGGTTATTAATCATTCATCTCATCTTGAGAGATATTATCAGCTTCAGCATTGTAACTCTGCTGTGTGTATGTTTGTTTGCACCAGCCTCTGGCCGCTAAAAAGCAATATCAAAGTATCTGCGAATTAAAGTACATTTATCATCGCTTATAATCTCACTGTAGGTGGATGGAAGAGAGACAGGGAGATGGAGGGAAAAAGAGATACTATATGAGCTCTGAGAGATTAAAGGTACACAAAGGTGCGCTGCTCATTCAGTAAATTTAGAGGCAACTGTGTTTATGTAGTGATAAATGTGATGTGGGTCTGTTTTTGTTTGCTGTTATCAGAGGACCAGTATGTGTGTAAAGCTGCCAGGGGATGCTGACATACTTTTTCTTCTCAGTCTTGTCCTATAATGACTCACAGACATTATTATCCCTCTCATAGAACACAGCTATGAAAATCAATATGCACTTATTTAGAATAAATTAATCTTTCCCTTGGAGTCCAAGGGATGATTTTTGGCAAATGCCAGCCATAACCATAGTTCTGGGTCTGTTCCTGTCCTCCCACAGCAGAACAGGAGTGACAGTGAGCGAGGGAGCGCGGTGGTCTGGCAAAACTCATTTATCTTCATTATATGCTCAGAATCATTGAGATACACAGAGGGAGAGAGCGAAGCCTGAATCTACAGTAGCCGCATGCCGTATGTGTGTGTGGGTGATGGATATTGGGTGCCTAAAACAGAGGCATATCTGGGTTACATAAAGACCTTGATTAGGCTGCATATGCTCGTAGGCCTACAGTAGTGTGCGCATGTGTACAAGTGTGTGTCTACATCAAGGATTTGATGAGCTTATTATAGCGTTTTATACTTTCCTACGTGTGCACCTCTGGACACATCTTTGTACACATCTGTCAGCGCATACTAATGATCATAGGAGTTTATTGTTCTGGTTTCCATGATTATGTGCACACTAGCATAGAATGAAAACTTATGGTGCATATTGGTTTATAAGTGTATATTCCTGAATCAGACTGGTCAATGGAAGCATTCTGTGGTCGAAAATTATGTATGAGCAGACATAAATCTAGATTTACATCTGTCATTTTCTGATTCAAATTCAAAGAAATTCTATCTTAAATTTGCATGTCATGTCCATTTTCTGTATTTACTTATTTGGTTACAGGCTGTGTAGTAGGCCTACTTGGAAAATAAAAAGTTAGCTGAAGAGGATTGCGAAATAAAATCTAAACAAAAGTATCTGTTCAAACAACACAAGTCATAGAATTTACCCAGACTGTGTGCAAATTTAAAAAGTATAATTACCTAAATTTTGTCCCAAAATGTTCATCAACAATGAAGTAAATTTACCTGAAATGTTTTCAAAAACATACTTAAAATATGTAAATTTATATGACTGTGTGCAAAAATGTGATATTCAAAATAAGTAAATATACTTAAACTTTGTTTAAAAAAATTGCGTTATAAATCAAGTAATTTAGATTAAAATGTGTGTAAAAATGTAGTTAATTTACATTTGCTGTATACATTTGCAAGTGTAGGTAAGGTAAAAGTAAAGTAAAAATAAGTAAAAGTTTAAGTTTTGCGCACAATTTTAAAGTTAAATAAACTAAAATGAAATAAATAATACTAGTTGTTTTCTCATTGTGGTCAGAGTTTATTCTGCAATAATACCAGACATGCTTATGGTTTGGTGACATTAAAAATTGTGTTTGGTTTTTTACTGAGATATATATTTATATATCCTAGTCCCCTTTTCCATCATTTAAAAAGATGCAAAACATTTTTTTATCTCTATCACTATTTCTCCCTCTCTCTCTTTTTGCAATTTGCAGTTTAAAATTAGTGTTACAGAGTTAATTTTGTTCCTTTTTTTGATGATTAAGATTATTGCAGGGCTAAGTCTATAGAAATTACAATTACCTTTATCAAAAAACAAGTTTTATCCGTGTTTAGCTCAACAATGATGTCTGTGTATTCCTTCAGACTGATGTGTACCTGGAATGCTCATCTCAAATAACACATTACTCTCATGTCTTGCACAAACACATAAAGTGAAACAGCTTTTTCCCTCTGTTCCTCTCTCTCGTTCTTCAGCAATTAGTATTTATCACACAGAAAAGAAAATGATGATACCATATACATATTGTCCCCGAGATAAACTATAAGTGAGAGAAAGAGAGGCTTTAAAAGCATATCTCCTCTTGGCTGGCATTAGAGCTGAGAGAGCCATAAAACTTTCGCATTGAGAATGAAGTCTTCGGCCAGCATTGCTATACTCACTCCAGAAAACATTTCTGGAGTGTTTTGTGTATTTGTGTGTGTTTGGGCCTGTTTCATGCAGAATGCTCTTAGGATCTCTGATCCTCATACTGAGGGGAAAACATGTGATCTCAGAGGTGCTGCCCTCGTGTAACATTGTATCACAGTTGTTATCAAAACGATTTTCATGGGAAAACCTGTGTGACCAGCACTCTGAGGAGTTTAACACAAATGTCGGGTTACAGGATAAAAACTGACACCTTGTTATCATGACACTACATAAAGACATCATCACATTCTCTGTGTTTACAGTGCTGCGCCTCCTCCTTCTAACAACTATATATGTGACATCATTAGATAAACAGTTTCAACTCCTGTTTGTGCCAATGTACAAAACTGAATACACGGTTTATATCAGTGTGTTCTGCAATGACAACACTAATGCAGAAAATAAACAATCCCCAACAAAAAGCACTTCTTTTCATGTACAAAGATGATTGAACACAGTAAGCTACTAATCCACTGAGATTTAAGAGCAATGACTGTAGGTAAGAATTAAGGTATTATGTCATGCACATCATTTTGTTCTGGGAGCTTAATAGATGAATGACCTTGACAAGTCTGTGGTGACTCGGTGTAAAGCACGGCGATACAATTTACATTAAGGAATGCATTTGACATGATGCCTAATCCAGATCATAATCCAGATTGGCATGCCTCTAGGTTACACCTCCAAAGTCAGTTCTGACTATGAGAAGAATGTAAAATTGGAAAAGCACGGAAGCTTAGATACAGCACACAGATGTCTTTCCAGGCATTTATATGTTGCGGTGTTGATGAAGATGCTGAGGAACAGCACACTGCATATCAGAAGCCAAATTCGCAGTATTCTTCCATCAGCCGTGAAAAAACCCATATAGATGCAGTCAAATTGAATTAGATCCTTCACATTTAAATGGTTGATAGTTTCAAACAGATGCTTATTATTTCTAATCAGTCTACAAACAGCAGTTACTGGCCTTATTTGATAAATGTGAAGAGCTTATTTATTTCGCTTGCTTTGTGTATTTGTGTCAGAACAAGTTTCACCTTGTCAAGGAATACTGCGGAAGACGTGAGATTAGAGGCCTGACTGCTTGTAGGAGGGTGTTGGAATATGCTTGTGTCTCTGCAAGAAAATTAAAGAATGGTTTAGCGGATAAACACACTGTCAGTATCTGTTTTAATGTTTAAAGCTGACATTCCTCTCTAGGGCACTTAGGAACAGTGATTATGCGCCGTCACGCGCACACATGCACACTGACCTTGAGGCAAAGCCCGGAATATTTAAGACCATCAGAATATATGATGACTCTGTAGATATTTGGATGTACAATATTCTAAGTGGTAGGAGATAAATGATACTTATCTTTGGAGATTACACAGAAAAATGTGCAGTCAAAGCCAGATTCCATAACCAATTAAAGATGCACTTAATAGTTTTCTTAAATAAGTTTTATACAGAAATCAAAGGACTTTTGTAAGAGTATGACATACCATAAGACTTTGATGAATAAAGCTCTTATAAAGCACTGAGCGTGTGTACTTTAAAGTGATCGAAATTTAGTCACCCTGTTGACATTTCTAACTCTTAATCCTGCAGAACATAAAAGAATATGTTTTGAAAAATGTTGGTCCCTGTTGACTTGCATTAGTTTTGTGGCCATACAGTAAAGGTCAATTGGGAAGCAACGTTTCATTCATCAACATACCTGCTTTGGTTTTCACAATAAGGAAAGTTATACAGATTTTATATAAAAAGAGGTTAAATAAACATAAATGTCTGTTTCAATGTCAAAGTTTAGCAAAAGCGATGAGGAGTCTTATCTTAAAGTCAAAATACACCCAATAATGAAATTCTGTCATAATTTCCTCACCCCCATGAAATTTCAAACCTGCATGACTTTTTTCTTTCATTCACAAATTACATTAGAATATGTTTGGAAAAATGTCATTTAAAATAAATACATTGTCCCAGTTAACTTGCACTGCTTTTGTGCCCATACATAAGTACAGACATTTTGAAAAAGCAGTTTTGTTCAATAAGGAGTCATACAGGTTTAAAATGACAAGATGATGAGGTAATAAAGACAGATCTTTTATTTTGGGTTAAACTGTCCTTTTGCAATAGTGTTAAATATCAAAGTTCAGCAAAAGTTATTAAGGCTACCAAGGAGTGTGATTTTAAAGTGATACTTTAGCCAAAAAACAAATTCTATCACCATTTTCTCTCCTTCATGACATTTCTAACCTGTATGACTTTCACAGAATACATGAGAAGATAATTTGAAGAATGTTTGTAACTTGTCACTTGCATTAATTTTGTGTCCATGTAATAGAATAGAATATGTGCCACTGCTGGGGGGCAGAAAGAATCTTTTACAAGTTTATATTAATAAAAAGAAAATGTGTGAGTAATTCATGACAGAATAGTATTTCTTTGCTGAATCACTCTTTTATGACTTTCAAGTCCTAAAATGATCGACATTCACAACACCGCAGGAAGTCAAAAAAACTTTCAAAAAAGCTCATTCACAGATGCGCATGATGTGGGTGTTTGTATATCCTGGCTTCCTGTGTTGATAAGGAACATGATAAAGATGAAGTCTGTGTATAAAAGAGCTCAAAATGATTTCATGCTTGATTTTGTAATGATGAATAAAAGGTTGTGTGTTGTCTAGAAGTCGGTTTGGTATGTAAATCTGTGTATTTGAGCATGCGTGTGGTTTGGGATTTTCTAAGTGCCCTGCAGTGGATCCTCAGCTGTTTATGCACTGTGACAAGCGAAACCAATTTAACCTTCATTTAGCATAACCTCTACAAATGCAAGCTCTTTCTCAATCAGGCCTTTCTCTCTTTCACTCCCTTTTAGGGATGTTTTGTTCAACCATTCATCTCATCAAAACTGATGCAAATTAGAATTGAAAACACTTTCTAGGAAAGACAGCGGTGAGACTAGGGTGGTATGGATTGAGATCTCTGTGTGCATTTTCGAAATCTTCTGCAAATCTTTGACAGACAGAAACGGTTCTTAGCAGGGTTCCTTTCAATCAGATTTAAGCAGAATGCCAAAGGCAGCATCAATAAAACAGGTGTGTAAGTATTACAGTTAGCGTCTTTGTGTTTAATAATTAATAACTAACGACTTCAGTGTATATGAGGGTTTTTTGCTGTATTTGTGGAGGTTATTGCTGATTCAACAAAGCATGCTTTTGGCAACATTAAAATTGCAGTCTGTTCATGTTCATTTAAGCAGGACCCTGCTTGTTGCTTTTGGCAAAGAACGGTAATATTTCTAAGATTGAAAATATGTGTTGGGCAACAGGGCATTTTAGAATTCCTCTGTTATCCATGACAATGTAGCATAAAATTCACAAACTGTTAAATGACTTTTGAGTTCCTTATCGCTACATTTTCATGTCGTTTTTTTACTTTTGAATTACCGTTTGATAGTTCAGATAAAAAGAACAAAAAACACCCTCTTGCCATTCCAGACCAATGTGGTGTTATTTATTTATAACACCGTTTTGTTGAAGATTTGTTATCACTTGCCCAGTTTCGCCTGGGGTGAAAAGCATCAATAAAAAGACCCCAACAATCCTACAAACACCCCAGTTAAAGGGCTAGTTCACGCAAGTCTGTTATCTTTATGTTATTTCATGACTTTCTTCCGAAGAAAACAAAAGAAGATATTTAAAGAAAATGACTGCCAACGAACAATGTAACACATTGTTGTTGGCATTGGTTTTATGTCCACACAATAAAAGTGAATGGTTGCCACCATTTTTCAGTTCACAACATTATTTGAAATAACTTCTTTCATGTTCATTTCATGTTTGAAATGAAAAGAGGGCAAATAAATGATAACTGAAATGTTCTTAGGCTATTGGGTGAAATATTATTCTATAATAAAAACTCTCAAGTTTGTCAGTTAAAAAATGTATGACTTTCTTTTGCAGAAAACAAAAAAGATTAAAGAAATTATTGTCTTTAACCAAAAACAGACCATGCCCATTGATTATGGTATTGTTTATGTGTCCATTCAATAGAAGAGAATGGATACTGCCTTTGTTCAGCTCCCAACATTCTTTAAAATATCTTCTATTGTGTTTTGCTAAAGAAAGAAAGTCCTTCAGGTTTGAAATTAAAAGAGGGTGAATAAATGACGACAGAAACTATGAACCATTACTTTAATATAACGTGCACACAACGTACAATAGTCTTCTAGGTCACCCCAAAATTGAGAGCTCTGCCGTCTTTATGTCATTTTAAACCTGTATGACTTTCTTCCACTGGGCCCAAAAGAAAATTTTATTAAAAATGTTTGTAACCACACAACGATGGTACTGGTTTTTTGTCCAAACAATAGCAGTGAATGAATGCCGCCATTAGTTTTCATCATTCTTTAAAATATATCCTCAAAATATATTTTGCATGTAAATAAATGATATTCTAGTATTCTAAAGTCAGTCAATGATGATTCATAACCTTTTATTTTCATTTTAGAGGTCACTGAAAAATTTTGTTGCATCATAAAAAAGCAAATGAGTTCAAAATGAGTTTAAAGCTTTTGAATGACACAATTATAATTGTTGAGTTAACTGCTTCTTTAAATATTCATTAAAATATAACATATTAAAATGTGTAGAACATGTAATGTCATATATGACCTCCAAACGGTGACATCATACCTTCATTTACCGTGTGTGTGATTGTGTGTACTGATAGTAAGGTACTGCAGTGGTGGCAGTTGTACTGTCAGTGGGATGTCGGTATGGCCTGAAGGCTTTTATGAACTGAAAGCGAGCACCGATGGGTTAATACAGAAAGGACGAGGTCTGATAAGGGTTAATGCAATATGGCTCGGCGGTGTATGTCTGTATGTCCTTGTGTCCGCAGGCTGTACCCGTATAATTGAGTAGGGATTTCATTGCTCGTGTCCAACTGCAGGACAATCCCAGAGGCCCCTGCGAACACACATACACACACGGGCCCTTCACACAATGTTCCTTAAGAGCACATTGAGCGTACCCTCTCAATGTCAGCCTTTTAGCCGGCAGCATTAAGCTCGGAAGAATTCATATCAGATTTGGGAATAGACTCACCTACAATGCAGAAGGGAATGTAGGAGCTTCATAAAACCAATTGAAAGCCTACATTTGGTATGTCTTTAGCGAACAAAAGATTCATGTGTTCGGTGGCGCCGAGACAAAAAAACAAGTTCATCACCGAGTGCTAAGGTGACAGGCCTTGCTGTAAATCAATAGAAGGCACTTGTGCTTGAAGACAAGTGAAGAAAGCGTGTGTAATGACCGTGATTAGCATCCATTGTAGAATACGCAGTGATGACATGTTAACTAACCAATGAAAACGCACGTTGAAATTACACAGACTCAAACACGGAGATGGCTGAAAATGAAATCTGGACAGATGTCTTTTTCTTTATTTCTCTCATTCTCTGTGCTCTTTCTCTCTCTCACGAGGTTAATTATGGTAATTACACTGTCATTAGTTCTCAAAATAGATTAATTGATTGACAGGCGAAGTGTTTCAATGCTGGCAGGAAGCAAGGGGTTAGGGGGCCAATCAGCATCAAGATTAAACATGCATAATTACCCTGCTAATGAGCAACTACATTAAACAAATTCTGTCCTGATGGCTTGAAATAACAATAATGAAAATAGACAAAGAAATTACACCATACAACGCAGAAGTAATCAAAAACATTCAAAAGTCAAGCCAAGCCATTTATCAACGGTGTTTGATTGTTGAATTTGATCCGACAGATGTACTCACAGCTTGGGTTATCGCAAATGAGAGTTTAGTCGAAAATGAAAAGCAACACATTCAAGCTTTGAGTTCATTTATGTAAACTCTTTCACACTCTCTTGCTTTTTTCTTTTCACTACACTGCGTGTGCTCTGATAAAAATAAGGAAAGAACAGAAGAAACATGTGAGTAACAAAAGAAAAGTGAAAAAGAAAGGTCAGCTGTCCCTACGCAAAAACACTCACAACATATTAGCACAAACTGTTCACTGTGTGTGTGTGTGTGTGTGTGTGTGTGTGTGTGTGTGTGTGTGTGTGTGTGTGTGTGTGTTCGTGTGCGCGTGTGTGGTCTCAATACCAAATTTCCCGACAAAGACAAAAATAGTAAATATTGAGAGCTCAAAACATTTGATAGGATAATAATGTCACAAATTTTGGTTTTGAATTTTGTTATTTATTCTGATATCTCAAATGTACAAGTGTTAAATTAATATTTGAGCATTTGGTTAGCTTTAAAAGATCTTAAAGTATTTTTAAATCCACACAACAAACCATTATCTCTATTGTCTTTTATATTTTTTATGTATTTTGCAATTTTTTAACTTCTTTCTCTCATTTCCTTGTTATTTTTTGGAATTAGCTCATACAATTAAATTGTACTTAAGTCCTAGGGGGTGACAGCAACATTTAGAAAATTTAGTTTTAACCTAATTTAACATAAATATATTTAGTAATATTTATGTTTATAATAAAAAATAAGTAGTGGTGGGCCGTTATAGGTGTTAAGGCTCGATGATTTACATGTTAAGTCAATGCAGAGACGCGAATAGACACGTAGAGATTTCCTGCGTTGGACGCGAATCACGTGAGTTTAAATAATTGAACTTTGCCGAAATTTCGCTCCGTGTTAACCAATCAGGAGCTTGCTTTATCTAAAACAAACATGGAGGAGAAAGTCATCAGGGCTTTATGTGGAAACACAGGGATTTAAAAAATCCACATTATACTTTTATTATACTTTAACAAATTCAGGAATAAAAGTGACATTTCCTGGAAGAAATTTAGTGGAAAAAAAATTATCTTTACGCAATTTGAGCTCTATACACATATTGAGACTATAACTAAAGCCATCACATTAAGTTTAATCACTTTATTCTACAATTTTCCTCTGATAAATTGATGAGTTCCCCTGACAGAAGCCCCTCCCCCCTGTGCGAATGACAGAATTCGACAGAATTCAAATTAGCCATTTTAATCTAGATTAAATCCAAGTTTACAGTGAGATAAATCTAGATTAAAAAAAATAATCTATGACCAACACTAAAAATAAGAGATATTCTCTCTCTCTCTCTCTCTCTCTCTCTCTCTCTCTCTCTCTCTCTCTCTCTCTCTCTCTCTCTCTCTCTCTCTCTCTCTCTCTCTCTCTCTCTCTCTCTCTCTCTCTCTCTCTCTCTCTCTCTCTCTCTCTCTCTCTCTCTCTCTCTCTATCTAACTTTATAAAATATAAATGTATGATAAAAATGACAATTGCTCATAAACTGGCTTGGACATGGATTTGGTACTTCTATTGTCACGACATAAAAAAGTGACGTGACATACAGCAGATAACAAGCAGATAACAAGTCGATAAGATGCTATTTTATTTTGGATAAATCTTGCGTGATTTGAAATCCTTCACCTTCATTCTGTAGTACGCTTTAAATAATTTTGTGTTCATTAAATAAATCTATAATATGATTTCAGAAGGCATATAGTAAAAACCATATGGATGGCTTTTGTGATAAATTTATGCTCTCTTTCGTTAGTCTTTGTTCCTTCAAAAGTGCTTTGAACCACTATTGCATTTAAGAAAAAAAATACAGCAAGCAGGTTTGGAACGTTGCGAGGGTGCGTGGATCCCTTTAACCTTAAACCGAACTCACTCCAACCATACAATCTTGAATGCATTTGCATCTTGACTCCAAGCCAGGTGCCATGCGAAAATCGTTGGAAAACCTCGATGACAATGAGCATCGCTACGCCTGACAATCCTCACCACTTAGATGTAACAGATGTCCGTCACAAACTTTCCGCCATGTAGAACACATGGGCAGTGATGGCTGAAGTCAAGGGACTTAATCAAGACTGAGAGATTGTAGATGTAGTTATGATAACACAGTGTTCTCTACAGAATCCAATGTTCTTTCCCCATGGGGACAAGGATGTAATCCTTCAATCTAATTAGGGTTCAGGGAGTGTATAAAGTACCTTATGAAAGCTTATTGAATAAAGCTGCAGATGTGCTGTAACATGGAACGCATTCCGGAAGAGAGAACCGTTGTCTCCACACCTCATAACCAACTGAACGTCCCTATTATTTTCACTCCAGTAATGCAGAGATCAGCAAGGAACAAAGATGCTGAAATCTCTCGTGCTCACACACTCTAGGTTGTTTCTTGGGCAGTTAATCAGCATTCTCAAACACTTTGGCATTAAAACCCATGGGGGGCGTAATTATCTGCTGCTTTGTTTTAATTGGCTTCAGAGGACGATTCGGCAGCAGCAGCACAAGTGTTAAAACCCTCCGATCATCATTTAATCAGCCTTAACAGTGAGCCAAGAGCCCCCGGCATGACTCTTGGATGTGTAACACAGACATTCCCTACGCATATGCAAGTTTTGGGGCTCATATCAAAGCAAGCGAACGCAGCCCCGACTAGCCCGGTCGGCAGGCCGCTTGATTTTGCCAGGATTCTGACTGAGATGTTTGAAGTTTGGGAATCGGTCCAGAAGCAGCGAATCGGTCAGCAAGAGCCATGCTTCGCATATTTTCTTGTTTGTGTCACCTCTGCGCCTTGGCAAAGTTCTTAAATGAATCACATCCCTCTTTAAATGTTTAACAGATTTCTGTCACTTTAATTAAACGCTGTTGCGAGTGATTACTCAGAAGAATCTGTCTTGTTCTCCATCACCATGGCAACTTCAGTATGTCAAGCTGCCAGTCACATTTCAAACTGTTCTTTCAAGCTCTAATACTTCTCTCTCTCTCTTTACCTCTTGCATTACATGCTTTTCCCCGCAGATCCACTCATTGACAAAATATGGAGAATTTCCTCTCCCCGGCCTGGATTAAGAGGTAAACAGACTGAAAGTGGCATCTGTTAGCCTTTAAAACTCTGTACTTTGGAATGATAAACTCATGAATATGCAAGAAACTTAAATTAATTATTAAATGAGCAATGCCATATTGGGTCCCTCTCAGGCAAGCAAATGAGTGTATTAATATTAATGGGATATGCATTCACCTAGAACTGAGTGAGCAAAAATACTCCTGATGGGAAAGTGAAGAAACACACAGACTCACACCTGTGTATGTAAGCTGTAGTTTACCAGGATGCCTAATAATTGAGGTCTAATGATATCTGAAGAATCTCGTAAGCAAACAGACTGGTGAAAGAAGAGGTATGTGTGTGCATGTGTGTATGCGGGCATATGTGTGATGTCCCGGTGTCCCTCTAGAGAAAATGATCAGACTTTGAAAAAGTGTGTCAACTATTCTTACCTCCTCTTCATTGCTGCAGGCACAATATATCATTCCACCAGCACTAATAATGGGGAGAAACGGTTCATTGTTGCAATATGTTTCCTCATAAAGTGCGTGACAGTTTGGACGATTTGTATCACGTTTTTATGGATTCTGGCAGGTTCACTGTTTATCAAACATTTTCCCTTGACTGTTTTAACTTTTCAATGAGCAAAAGTACCATCTAAGATATAAACAAAAGTGTGTTTAAGTAATTTATTAGACATCATTTATTTATCAGTAATGTATTATTATTTTATAGCCTAAGAGTATTAGCCTAAGAGTTTATAAGAGTTTTATAGCCTCATTCCCATAATACAGAAATGGTATGTTTTATCTCTGTAGTCAAAGAAGAAAATATGTATAGTTATGTGTTATGCTTAATTCATGTCCGTACAAAGTTGGGAATAAAAGCATGAAGAAAGACTATTTAATTGTTTGTTATTAGCTTAATGATGGGCACGGCCATGATTATAAAACTATTGTAATCTGTGTTTTCTGTTACTGACTATATACTGGTGATTCTTCTTCAGAAAAAAATCAGTGTACCTGATTTCCTTTCATTGTGTGAACACAAAACCCATGCAAGTGAATGGGTGTCCATTCTAATCATTCTTTTAAAAATATATTTTATTCTGGGGAAGCAAAAAGTAATACATGTTTCAGATTAAAAGAGAGTGAGGAAATGATATCAGCATTTATACTTTTGGGTGAAGTTATACTTTCTAAGCTTTAATAGTAATACAAATATAAGTTATATGAATAACTATTAAAATAACATTCAAAATTACTTTGTTTTATGTAACATAATTTAAACAGAAAAACTGAGTTCATTTTAAAGCTTCAAAAGTAATCCAATTGAAATTAAAGTATTTGTACATATAAGTAAGAAAAATAAGTAAAAATTATCACCTCAAGTATTTATTTGCGAATTCTGCATAAACATTAGGTGTAAATAACAAAATATATAGAAAATAAATACTTTTTTCTTTACATAACCTTGAAAAATATTTGTACATTTAAGTGAAAATAACTGTTGGATTTTTATAAAATTATTAAAAAAAAATTATAGTTTTTAAAGTATTATATTATATTTAAAAAAATTTTTTATATTTATTAAGCCATATAATATCTTTTTACATCTTTGTATAACTCAATTTTTAACACTTAAAATGTGTAGCTGTATTATTTAAGTAATTATTATCCATCTATGTATCTTTACGCCATGTCTCTGGCATTATTAGCCTAACGCTCCGACCACTAAGCTTCTGGAAAGCCTAAAATTGTAATTTACTTTCCTAAAACCTGAAGTGGAGTTAAAATTAAAACGAACTTATACATCTTAAAGTAGATTCAAAGTTTGCATTATTTCTCACTTCCAGATCACAGATACTGGCACATGTGTCACAGTATTTTACTGGTCATGGAATTTAGGACAGACTTGACACAGCATGGGATCCCGTCGTGGGAGCTACATGACAGTGGCTCTTTTATCCGGGGTTTGTTTTTCTGGGCTTGTTTGTATACTTGTGTGTCTTTTGTATTTTGGGCCTGGCACGTTTGAAGTGAACGGTGGCTCTGGGGTGCAGACAGTAACCTGACACACTCTGCCGACAACACAGTGATGAATATCAAAGAAACGCCTTCCCACGTCACTGAGAGTTCACTTCAGCCCCAACAGGTTCAAAAAGAAGACAACAAGATTTAAATGCTTGGATGCATTCAATGGGTGGCAATGGGTGCAGTCAGTTCACAACTCAAAAGAGGAATTAAATATTCATATCGCCGCACCAGGGTAATTACCTGAGGGAGCTCTGAGTGCACTGATGACACACCGCAAACTATTGTAAAACTGCCCAACCAATGAAGATTTACACAGGAAGTCTTATAAGAAAATGGGAATGTCCATACATGTGTTATCCCTTTCCGGCCCTGATTAGAAGTCGATTTTGGGAAGCGATGTGTTGGTAAACAACTGATTAGATGTGTTTGTGACGTGCTAAAACTAAGCAATTGCAAACTGAACTGAAGCAGGTGTTTCAAAGCCTTTGAATTCTTCATCTCTCTCCGTGGGATATGATGTTTTTGAGCCATCTGCTCACAGGGTTTTGTGGTCCTCATTATCCACCGTGGTCTTTCATGTGAATTTATTAATGGCTGACTGGGTTAATTCTCTAAGGCGATTTTGGTAACGTCACTTTTCAGCGAAAAGAAGTGTCTAAGCGAGCACAATTTAAGTTAACCAGCCGCTAAATAGCACTACGATTTATTTAAATTAAGTCATTATCATTTTTCCAATGCCAACACGCCTTTCTATTTTTATGAGTCACGGCTACAGTAAGTACGGTGAGGCAGTTACATAGAATGGTGATACAAAATCCCACGCTGCACCAAAGACTTTGTGTGTCTGATTGTAAATTATTAAAGTCTCTTTTCAGGTTACTTTTACTTTCAAAGACAACGAAACAGATAAGTGAATAAAATTCGAGAGTGACAAACTGTTCAGTCGAATGTTCGCAGAAAAAATTTTCATGTGCTTTCATTCATCACACCACACACAAACACACATTACAGCAGTGATGTAAACAAAATTAAATCTGAAGCAGGCTGAAGTGATGTAAACAACATTTTGATGAAATGAAAATGATAGAATCTCCAGCAAGGTCGCAGCATGAATAAAGTAACATGTAAACAAAGTTTGCATCACTTTAGCCTGCTACATATTTTATTAAAAGGATGGAGGAAAATAGATATTGAGTGAGGAAGACCTTGAGCAATATAAGGGATTTTTATCTCAATAATATAAATGTATTTCATTTTAAGGTATAAGGAACATTTACTCTTTAAAAGACTTCAGGAAGTCTAGTAACATAAGTCAAATAATAGAAAAGGAATAATTCATCCAATAGTGAAAATTTTGTCATGAATTACTCAACCTCAAGTTGTTCCAAACAAGTATAGATTTCTTTGTTTTGTTGAACAGAAAGATATTTGGAAGAATCTTAGCAACTGAGATTTCTGGGTCACCATTGATTACCATACTAGAAAAACTGTATAATATTATATTCTATTGTGGTCAATTAAATGTCAAAGAAGT